>JAGIQG010000025.1:42676710-42837539 GCA_024679065.1 Sphyrna mokarran
GACTCCATATGCCTTCTTAACAACTTTATCCCTTGACTGCCTACTTTCAGGGATCTATTGACACATACACCAAGATCCTTCTGTTCCTCAACACTATTAAGAGCCCTACCATTAGCCCTATACTCTACACATTTATTGTTCCTGCCAAGTTGCATTACCTCACACTTTTCCACATTAAACTCCATTTGCCACCTCTCGGCCCAGCTCTGCAACTTGTCCAAGTCACTCTGTAAACTAAACCACCCCTCTTCACTATCTACCACTCCACCACCTTTAGTATCATCTGCAAATTTACTGATCCATCCCTCAATACCCTCATCCAGATCATTTATAAAAATTACAAACAGCAGGGGCCCCAAAACAGACCCCTGAGGCACACCACTCGTCCCCGAACTCCACGATGAATATCTCCCATCAACCACCACCCTCTGTCTTCTATCTGCCAGCCAATTCCTAATCCAATTAGCTAAATCCCCCTCTATTCCACACATCTGCATTTTCTGTAGAAGTCTTCCATGGGCCACCTTATCAACAGCCTTACTAAAGTCCATATATACTACCTCAACCGCCTTACCCCCATCCACCTCTCTGGTCACTTTCTCAAAAAACTCAATGAGGTTAGTTAGGCATGACCTACCCTTCACAAAACCATGCTGACTATCCCCAATCAATTCATTTCTCTCTAAATAACTATAACTCCTATCCCTAATAATTCCCTCCAATACCTTGCCCACAACAGAAGTAAGACTCACTGGCCTATAATTCCCTGGAAGGTCTCTCTTCCCCTTCTTAAACAATGGGACCACATTCGCTATCCTCCAGTCCTCCGAACCACACCCGTAACCAACGAGGACCTGAAGATCAGAGCCAGAGGCTCTGCCATCTCCTCTCTTGCCTCCCAGAGAATCCTAGGGTAAATCCCGTCCGGCCCAGGGGACTTATCCAACTTCAAACCCTCGAATTTCTAACACATCCTCCCTATCTACTACAATACTTCCCAATTTGCAACCCTGTACCTCAGTGATCTCCATAGCTACATTTCCAGCACTCTGCGTGAATACCGAAGAGAAATATTTATTCAGTGCCTCACCAATCTCTTCAGGCTCCACGCACAACTTCCCACTGCTGTCTATGACTGGCCCTAATCTTGCCCTAACCAATCTTCTATTCTTAACATATCGAAAGAAAGCTTTAGGATTCTCCTTAATCCTATCAGCCAACATCTTCTCGTGTCCCCTCTTAGCTCTCCTCAATTCACTTTTTACCTCCTTCCTGGCTAATCTATGGCTATCCATTGCACTATCTGAGCCTTCAAGCCTCATCTGACATAAGCCTCCTTTTTCTTCTTAACCAGCAAATCAACTTTTTTCGTACACCAAGGCTCTCTTACTCGTCCATTTCCTCCCTGCCTGACAGGGACATACTTATCAAGGACACGCAGCAGCTGCTCCTTGAATAAGCACCACATTCCAGATGTACCCAGTCCCTGTAGTTCCCTAGTCCAATCTATGCACCCTAATTCTCTCCTGATGGCCTCATAATTACCCTTCCCCCAGCTATAACTACTGCCCCCAGCTTCATGCCTATCCCTGTCCATCACTAAGGTGAACGTAACCGAATTGTGGTCACTATCACCAAAATGTTCACTAACTTCCAAGCCTAACACCTGGTCTGGCTCATTGCCCAGCACCAAATCCAATGTAGCCTCACCTCTAGTTGGCCTCTCTACATACTGAGTCAAAAAACCTTCCTGCACACTCTGTACGAAAACTGACCCCTCTAACGAGCTAGAGCTATAGCTATTCCAATCAATATTAGCAAAGTTAAGTCCCCCATCACAATTACCCTACTACTTTCACTCCTAATCAGAATTGACTTCGCAATCCTTTCCTCAACCTCTCTAGAACTATTAGGAGGTCTTTAAAAGACTCCCAACAGGGTGACCTCTCCTCTCCTGTTTCTAATCTCAGCCCATACTACCTCAACAGACAAGTCCTCATCAACTTCTTTTCTATCACCGTGATACAGTCTTTGACCAATAACGCCACTCCTCCCCCCCTTCTACCTCCTTCTCTACTCCGACTAAAGCATTTGTACCCAGGAACCTGCAACATCCATTCCTGTCCCTGCTCTACCCAAGTCTCTGAAATGGCCACAACATCGAAGTTCCAGGTACTGGTCCAAGCTGCAAGTTTCTCCCCCTTATTGCGAATAGTCCTTGCATTAAAGTATACGCATCTCAAACCATGCCCCACCCCACCCGTACGCCGCTGTGTTTTACAACTCTCTTCTATAACCCCGTTACTCTCATCCCTCTCAGCACCCCAACTACTTAGGAGTTTCAGGAGTTATAATGAAAAAAATGATGCTTGTTGCACAATTTGTTGAGCATAAAGCTAATGCAAAATGTGGACATTTTGAAATGTGTTGAAGGAAAACTTGGATGGGATGATACTTAGTTCCTCTGAACCCACCTACATTGAATTAGAGGCCTTCAGCTTGTTTAAGGAACTTGATTGGAAATTAATCAGAAAACTATGCAGATTTTGAGCTGTAAAAGCTCTGACTAGCGTTTCTATGATTTCTATTCAGGTCTACAGTGGTTTAACCAACAATTCTTACAGAGATCATTTTTTACAAGTTGTGTACTTTTTTTTTGCACATACCAACATAAGAACCAGCAGCGCTGTCTTGATTCTGCTGTTGTTTTCCCATTTCATGTTTTTCATCCCAATCCAATTTGGTCATTGACACAAAAACTATTCTGGGCAATTACAGTTTGCATGTTTACAATGTAGTCATATAAACTGATTTGCAACTCTGTCCAGTTGCTAACCAATTTTTCCCCTATGTATTTGGATTTTTAATAATCTTTGTTCCACAAGACCATTCACTATCTTCCACTGAATATTCACTTGCATTATTTGTTTTTCTTCAGTTAAATTGTATTTGCCAACTGTCTTTTAATTTGTTAAACCTGTTTGTGCCTGATTGATTCACTGAGCCTGAATTCCTCTCCCAGGTTCTTATCTGAAGGTTATGTTACACATCCAATATCTGCTGTCTGATGGACGACTGCTTGTTTGTTGTCTGCTTTGGACTCAGCATAGTTCTGATATTTAGCAGTGGTCCCACTGTTTGCATATTGGAACCTCTCTTGTCTCTGCCAATTCCTCACACAAGTGTGTTGTGCCCTTACCATGTGCATTATTGCTGGAGCTAACAACCTAATGCCCACCAACATGAGTAACTTCAGAGAGAGGGTGTGACGCTGGTGCAAGTGCTATGTATTCCTCAGATCTTAATGGGATTCCTCTGGATCACCGCAGGCTCGTGTGAATGGCACATCTGCAGAAGGAATGCAAAATATAAATAAATTCAATATTATAGTCACTATGCATACCATGCAGGCTGAGGAGACAACAAAGACCTGCTGCATCATGCCACCTTCGTTGGAACTTCAGTGGGTACTTGCTGCTGCAATACTTCGGTTTCTAATGAGAGGTCCCCATAACATTTCCCAGTATATGCAAACTACATTCTAACCTTCATCTGAGATCAATGCTTTATCATGACTGAAGGAATGAGCTGACTGATGAGTATTCCAGTCCAGTGCATTACTTTTGTGTTTGGTGAGAGTTAGAGATTTGGAAGTCTATCTCAGTGAAGGTCCATTCCTTTTTAAAGCCTGTCTTGCAGGTAACATGTCCTGTCACTGGTATATCTCACCCTTGCAATAGGGTGGTGTGGACATCTCAGCTTTGGCAGGGCAGGCTTCATTGCCAGTTGACACAAACACACTTACATTGCTGAGTGTCCCAAGGAATGGGCATCCAACTACACTTTTCATGCCTTCTCTGCGCTTGCCCTTGCTAATTGTGCAAGATCAACAGCAGGTCATGCCATGCCCTTTGACATGTGTGTAACATCTATCTAGTTCTTTTTGATCAGGTGGGGTGGTTTTCTCTTGCATTCAGGGATCTGCCTCTTTTGAGCAAAAGAACAAAGAACAACACAGCACGGGAAACAGGCCCTTCGGCCCAACAAGCCCGCGCCGCCATCCTAACGTCTTAATGACATAGAGACCAATATAGGGACAATTTGTTACCCAATCAGCCTAAGAGCACATTTTGGGATGTGGGAGAAACCGGAGCACCCGGAGAAAACCCACGCAACCACGGGGAGAACGCGCAAACTCCCACAGACACAGGCCCAAATCCATGTGTCTGCACAGCAACAGCGATAGTCTCTGAGCTGTCATGTTGCCCATCTGATGGTCCTTTAAGCATACACTAACGACATGAAGCACTAGGCCACTCCTGAAGTAACATCCAAGAGCAGCCCTCGCACGACCTGCCGAATGCATGCGCCTTGTTGGTCAACAAGGGGACCGAATAGCCTGTGGAAACAAATAAAGTATTTAAACAGTCTCCTATATCCCTCTATCTGCAGACCGCTCATGTGCTGTCCAAGAGACCCTTAACCAACCCTAGCATGCCTGCTCCCACCACCTTACTCGGTAGTGCATTCCACACCCCCACTACCCTTTGTGTGAAAAAATGCCCTCTAATATTCGTCTTATACATAGCCCCCCTCACCCTAAGGCCGTGACCCCTCGTTCTATCCATTTCTAATGGTGGAAAAAGCTTACCACCATTTACTCTATCTATACCCCTCATAATCTTATATACCTCTAATAGATCCCCTCTCAGCCGACGTCTTTCAAGGGAAAACAACCCCAGTGTGTTCAATCTTTCCTCGTAAGACAGCCCTTCCATACCAGGCAGCATCCTGGTAAATCTCCTCTGCACTCTCTCCAAGGCCTCCACATCCTTCCGGTAGTACGGCGACCAGAACTGGACGCAGTACTCCAAGTGAGGCCTAACCACCGTTCTATACACTTGTAACATCAGACTCCTACCCTTGTATTCTATACCCCTTCCTATGAAGGCTAACATACCATACGCTTTCTTTATCACTTTTTCCACCTGTACTGACACCTTCAGAGACTTGTGAACCTGCACCCCCAGGTCTCTCTGCGTCTCTATACTCCGGATAGTTTTACCTTTTATCCTGTAACTCCCCTCTACATTATTCCGGCCAAAATGCACCACCTCACATTTATCCGGATTAAACTCCATTTGCCATCTATCTGCCCAGTCTTTTATGCTTTTATACCCACTGGTACCCTATGCATCTCTGTCCCACACATTGAAAAGCCAGCCAATAGTCATACCTTGTGCTGCGCAGACTTTACTTAGCCACCCAGCTTAACAATATGTGTACCATGCAACCTTGGCCAGGAATGGGTTTTACATCCACTTCTGGCTGTGCCAACGTTGGCACAACCTGAAGGTAAAATTCAGGCCCAAAACTGGATGGTTATTAGGACTGGATGGTGGAGAGCCAACAGTGAGAAGTGTACTGCTTTGAGTGAGGTTTCCATTTCTACTACCATTATCATGGGCAACTGATATTTCACTGCTTGCACTGTATGAAAGTGCACTTTGATGCAGACCATTGTAATGGGCAACACGACAGCTCAGTGACTATCGCTGTGCTGTGCAGATACATGGATTTGGGCCTGTGTCTGTGGGAGTTTGTGCATTCTCCCCGTGCTTGCATGGGTTTTCTCCAGGCGCTCCGGTTTCCTCCCACATCCCAAAGATGTGCTCTTAGGATAATTGACAAAACAAATTCTCCCTAAATTGTCTCAAATTTGGTTTTTAATCCATAGATCTATAAACATAGATAGGGATCACAGGTAAAGGTGGGAACATCGGGGTGGCGGCACGGGCTTGTTGGGCCAAAGGGCCTGTTTCCCGTGCTGTTTTGTTCTTTGTGATCTGGAAGACAAAGTTGTCTATCATCCCTTTCTGGCTGTATCAATTTGGTATGGCTCGTGCTCTGACCAAGACTGCCAGAAACTACAAAGGGTTGTGAACATAGCCCAGTCCATCATGCAAACCAGCCTCCCATCCATTGACTCCACCGACACTTCCCACTGCCTTGGAAAAGTAACCAGTATAATCAAAGACTCCATGCACCCCGGACATACTCTCTTCCACCCTTTTCTGTCTGGGAAAAAGATACAAAAAGATACTGAAATTGCACGCCAACCAACTCGAGAACAGCTTCTTCCCTGCTGCTATCAGATGTTTGAATGGATCTACTTATATTAAGTTGATCTTCCTCTACACTCTTGCTATGACTGTAACACAATATTCTGCACCCTCTGCTTCCTTCTCCCATATCTACTCTTTGAACTGTATGTTTTGTCTGTATAGTGTGCAAGAAACAATACTTTTCACTGTATACCAGTACAATAAATCAAAAGAAGTTTAAAATATCATGTATGGTGGTATTCAAAGAATTTAGGTCTGTGTGGCTTCATTTGATTGTTTTATTTTTAATATTAATTTATTCATTTGTAAATTGAAGTATTTAAGAACTTGAAATGTCACTGGTTAAGTGAACATTTTTAGTCAATGAAAACCATAGAGCAGTGCTTGCTTGCAGTCCCCCATATTGAGTGTTTCACATGCTCCTAGCACCAAGCCCCCTTTGTCACTAGTGATAAAGATTATTCGTACACATCCTCCTTATCTGCAATCTAGAAAGGATACACATCATGAAGTAAGATAAATTCTATGACATACTAATTCACTTTCCACGTACTGACCATGACTCGAGAACAAATGGACAATCCCACTTTAGGCTGAAGTTTGTTGATAGCCCACAACATTGGAAGAACATCTCCCTAGATAGAGCAATCAGCACCATGTAACATCAAAATACAATCCTTTCCGAGATAGCACTGTGTCCTCTTTGTGTGTCTGCTGGTGGCCTCAGTCTTGGAGCTGGCCAGTGATCGGCCTGAGAGTCAGGGCCTGGTCCCTTGCCGTAGACCACTACTCTCAGCATGTTTGCAGCAATTGGCTCCTGGCATGGTGCCTCAAGTTCAGAATTATAGGGTGGTATTTTCTGGCTGCGCTCACCCCAAGAAATCCTGTTCAAAGTCAATGGACCTTTCCACATTCAGCCCCTCACTTGCTAGGATTCCCGGGGCAGGCAGAATGGGAAAATTTGTCCCATAATCTGTTTCTACAATCATTGCATCATTATAGAACATAGAACACTACAGCACAGAACAGGCCCTTCGGCCTTCGATGTTGTGCCGACCAATATAAAAAGCAATGCCCCTCCAAACTAAACCATTCCCTTCTCTTCCATATACTTATCAACTAACCTCTTAAACGCCACAAAACTTGGCGCATCTACAACCGCTGCAGGCAGGGCATTCCACTCCCGAACCACCCTTTGGGTAAAGAACATACCTCTGATATCCGTCCTATAACTATCACCCCTTAATTTAAAGCTGTGTCCCCTCGTGCTAGCTTTCTCCATCCTAGGAAAAAGGCTATCACTGTCCACTCCATCTAAACCTCTAATCATCTTATATGTTTCGATTAGGTCCCCTCTTAGCCGCCTCCTTTCTAACGAAAATAACCTCAAATCCCTCAGCCTCTCTTCATAAGACCTGAATTTGCTCAGATGAGGAGGATCGTGACAGACACCTCCAGACACTGAAGGATGCACTCGTGAGAACAGGATATGGCGCTCGACTCATCGATCGACAGTTCCAACGTGCCACAACGATAAACCGCACTGATCTCCTCAGAAGATGAACACGGGACACGGTGGACAGAGTACCCTTTGTTGTCCAGTACTTCCCCGGAGCGGAGAAGCTACGACATCTTCTCCGGAGTCTTCAACATATCATTGATGACGATGAACATCTCGCTAGGGCCATCCCCACCCCCCCACTTCTTGCTTTCAGACAACCGCACAACCTCAAACAGATCATTGTTCGCAGCAAACTACCCAACCTTCAGGAGAACAGTGACCACAATACCACACAACCCTGCCACAGCAACCTCTGCAAGACATGCCGGATCATAGACATGGACGACATCATCAAACGTGAGGATACCATTCACCAGGTACACGGTACATACTCTTGCAACTCGGCCAACGTTGTCTACCTAATACGTTGCAAGAAAGGATGTCCCGAAGCATGGTATATTGGGGAGACCATGCAAACACTACGACAGCGGATGAATGAGCATCGCTCAACAATCACCAGGCAAAACAGTTCCCTTCCTGTGGGCGAACACTTCAGCAGTCATGGGCATTCGGCCTCCGACCTGCGGGTAAATGTTCTTCAAGGGGCCTTTCGTGATACACGACAGCGCAGAGTCGCTGAACAGAGACTGATAGCCAAGCTCCGCACACATGAGGACGGTCTTAACAGGGATCTTGGCTTCATGACACACTATCTGTAACCCCCGTAACTTGCCTGGGTTAGCAAAAAACCTCACTTACTGTGCTGTCTGGAGAAAATACACAATTCTCTAACAATGCTCAGGATTCCCTTCACACACATTGTTAGCCACTTTAACACTTGAATAGCAGGTTAGATGTAAGGATTCGCATTCTAATCAGCAATCTCTGACTGTCTGTGCTGATGTGTGCTATTGCAGACCAGAACACTGCACTTGCCTGATGAAGACACGGGAGTGTTGAAAGCTCGCTTTTTTACTATCAAATAAATCGGTTGGATTAATAATTGGTGTTGCTAAATTCTTACTGAGTTCTTACCAATTTATAGAGACAGAGAAAACTACAACTACCGGCAGCCTCCGAATGCCGACTTCCGGTTTCCAGTTAGTTTAAATAAAAACGGCAAAAACTACCCCCGTTCGCTATTTTAAACAAAGAGAAAAGTTTAAAAAGTACTTAACACTCGAACTTCACGCTTTCCCAAATTGCTGCCTCTCCGTGCTGCTCCAAGGGAACAGCATATGGGGATATGCTTCTCATTTGACAGCATTCAAATGCTGACAAGCTTCTACCAAATTCTTATTTCATGAAAGATTCTGGTACAGACTGTTTGGATCAAGTAGAAATCAAATTGGCCATTGGTTTGAAATTCGGATGTAAGTGCAGAAAAGTTACTGACACCTGGTGACATAAATCCACTCAAACAGCCTGTCATTGTCTTCCTTCTCATCATCGAGTTGATAGCAGCAGAAAGAGGACAACTGCCCTCATCTACACGGATGGAAAGTTGGAACTGGAGCTTTCAAGCTCAATTTACTTGCCTTCTCCCCTCATGGAAGTCGCACTTCAGGAAAGACGGATCACCCAGTAACATCACTCACCCTATCCTGCGAAGTAACTGTCCATTCGACTTTTGGATTCAGGACTTATGTAAAACAATAACTTGTATTTAATGGTGGACTGGCCCTCTATCCCTTTCTTTCCTTTATCCCTCTAATTATGTTATTTAATATAACATAATTAGAGGGATAAAGGAAAGAAAGGGATTATTATTTAATCCCTCTAATTAATAGTTATTGGGTAACTATTAGGAGGAGGGGTAAGAAGCAATCGGGGAGACAATCCCCTGGGGCTGTTCCCCTCCAAAATAAATTTTCTGTCTTGGAGGCTACAGTTGAGGAAGAATCAACTGGAGCTGACCAAAGGGAGCAGGTCTCTGGGGGTGAGCCTGCTGAGAATGCTAAGGTGGGTGGGGGGAATAAGAGATTAGGCCTAGTTATAGGAGACTCCATAGTTAGAGGGACAGATAGGAGGGTAAATAGTAATAAACAGGACTCAGGGCTGGTGTGTTGCCTCCCAGGGGCTGGGGTCCAGGATGTCGCAGATCGGGTTTTTAAGATTCTTAAGGGTGAGGGGAGTCAGCCCCAAGTCATAGTTCATGTGGGGACACATGATGTAGGTAGGACAAGGGAAGGGGATATTAAACAGAAATTTATGGAGTTAGGGTGGAAGCTTAGGTCCATAACAGGCAGAGTGGTTATCTCTGGACTCTTGCCTGTGCCAAGGGATAGTTTAGAGATGAACAGAGAAAGGGATAGTTTGAACTCATGGCTGCGTGGATGGTGCAGGAGGGAGGGGTTCAGGTTCCTTAACAATTGGGACTCATTCTGGGATAGGTGGGACCTCTTCAAGAGAGATGGTCTACACCTGAACCAGAGGGGGACTAATATCTTGGGGGGAAAATTTGCTAAGGCTATGATGGGGGCTTTAAACTGATTCGGGGGGGGGGTGGGATCCTAAGTAGTTGGGGTGCCGAGAGGGATGAGAGTAAGGGGGTTATAGAAGAGAGTTGTAAAACACAGCGGCGTACGGGTGGGGTGGGGCATGGTTTGAGATGCGTATACTTTAATGCAAGGAGTATTCGCAATAAGGGGGAGGAACTTGCAGCTTGGACCAGTACCTGGAACTTCGATGTTGTGGCCATTTCAGAGACTTGGGTAGAGCAGGGACAGGAATGGATGTTGCAGGTTCCGGGGTACAAATGCTTTAGTCGGAGTAGAGAAGGAGGTAGAAGGGGGGGAGGAGTGGCATTATTGGTCAAAGACTGTATCACGGTGATAGAAAAGAAGTTTGATGAGGACTTGTCTGTTGAGGTAGTATGGGCTGAGATTAGAAACAGGAGAGGAGAGGTCACCCTGTTGGGAGTCTTTTACAGACCTCCTAATAGTTCTAGAGAGGTTGAGGAAAGGATTGCGAAGTCAATTCTGATTAGGAGTGAAAGTAGTAGGGTAATTGTGATGGGGGACTTTAACTTTGCTCATATTGATTGGAATAGCTATAGCTCTAGCTCGTTAGAGGGGTCAGTTTTCGTACAGAGTGTGCAGGAAGGTTTTTTGACTCAGTATGTAGAGAGGCCAACTAGAGGTGAGGCTACATTGGATTTGGTGCTGGGCAATGAGCCAGACCAGGTGTTAGGCTTGGAAGTTAGTGAACATTTTGGTGATAGTGACCACAATTCGGTTACGTTCACCTTAGTGATGGACAGGGATAGGCATGAAGCTGGGGGCAGTAGTTATAGCTGGGGGAAGGGTAATTATGAGGCCATCAGGAGAGAATTAGGGTGCATAGATTGGACTAGGAAACTACAGGGACTGGGAACATCTGGAATGTGGTGCTTATTCAAGGAGCAGCTGCTGCGAGTCCTTGATAAGTATGTCCCTGTCAGGCAGGGAGGAAATGGTCGAGTAAGAGAGCCTTGGTGTACGAAAAAGTTGATTTGCTGGTTAAGAAGAAAAAGGAGGCTTATGTCAGGATGAGGCTTGAAGGCTCAGATAGTGCAATGGATAGCTATAGATTAGCCAGGAAGGAGGTAAAAAGTGAATTGAGGAGAGCTAAGAGGGGACACGAGAAGATGTTGGCTGATAGGATTAAGGAGAATCCTAAAGCTTTCTTTCGATATGTTAAGAATAGAAGATTGGTTAGGGCAAGATTAGGGCCAGTCATAGACAGCAGTGGGAAGTTGTGCGTGGAGCCTGAAGAGATTGGTGAGGCACTGAATAAATATTTCTCTTCGGTATTCACGCAGAGTGCTGGAAATGTAGCTATGGAGAGCACTGAGGTACAGGGTTGCAAATTGGGAAGTATTGTAGTAGATAGGGAGGATGTGTTAGAAATTCTCGAGGGTTTGAAGTTGGATAAGTCCCCTGGGCCGGACGGGATTTACCCTAGGATTCTCTGGGAGGCAAGAGAGGAGATTGCAGAGCCTCTGGCTCTGATCTTCAGGTCCTCGTTGGTTACGGGTGTGGTTCCGGAGGACTGGAGGATAGCGAATGTGGTCCCATTGTTTAAGAAGGGGAAGAGAGACCTTCCTGGGAATTATAGGCCAGTGAGTCTTACTTCTGTTGTGGGCAAGGTGTTGGAGAGAATTATTAGGGATAGGATTTATAGTTATTTAGAGAGAAATGAATTGATTGGGGATAGTCAGCATGGTTTCGTGAAGGGTAGGTCATGCCTTACTAACCTCATTGAGTTTTTTGAGAAAGTGACCAGAGAGGTGGATGGGGGTAAGGCGGTTGATGTAGTATATATGGACTTTAGTAAGGCGTTTGATAAGGTGGCCCATGGAAGACTTCTACAGAAAATGCAGATGTGTGGAATAGAGGGTGATTTAGCTAATTGGATTAGGAATTGGCTGGCAGATAGAAGACAGAGGGTGGTGGTTGATGGGAGATATTCATCGTGGAGTTCGGTGACAAGTGGTGTGCCTCAGGGGTCTGTTTTGGGGCCCCTGCTGTTTGTAATTTTTATAAATGATCTGGATGAGGGTATTGAGGGATGGATCAGTAAATTTGCAGATGACACTAAAGTTGGTGGAGTGGTAGATAGTGAAGAGGGGTGTTTTAGTTTACAGAGTGACTTGGACAAGTTGCAGAGCTGGGCCGAGAGGTGGCAAATGGAGTTTAATGTGGAAAAGTGTGAGGTAATGCACTTTGGCAGGAACAATAAATGTGTAGAGTATAGGGCTAATGGTAGGGCTCTTAATAGTGTTGAGGAACAGAAGGATCTTGGTGTATGTGTCAATAGATCCCTGAAAGTAGGCAGTCAAGTGGATAAAGTTGTTAAGAAGGCATATGGAGTCTTAGCTTTTATTGGTAGGGGGATTGAATTTAGGAGCCGCAGCATCATGTTGCAACTGTACAAAACTCTAGTGCGGCCGCACTTGGAGTATTGTGTGCAGTTCTGGTCGCCACATTATAAGAAAGATGTGGAGGCATTGGAGAGGGTACAGAGGAGGTTTACCAGGATGTTGCCTGGTATGGAGGGCAGGTCCTATGAAGAGAGGTTGAAGGATTTGAGGTTGTTTTCGTTAGAAAGGAGGCGGCTAAGAGGGGATCTTATTGAAGCATATAAGATGATTAGAGGTTTAGATAGGGTGGACAGTGATAGCCTTTTTCCTAGGATGGAGAAAGCTAGCACGAGGGGACACAGCTTTAAATTAAGGGGTATGAGTTATAGGACGGATATCAGAGGTAGGTTCTTTACTCAAAGAGTGATTAGGGAGTGGAATGCCCTGCCTGCAGCTGTTGTAGATGCGCCAAGTTTGGTGGCGTTTAAGAGGTTAGTTGATAAGTATATGGAAGAGAAGGGAATGGTTTAGTTTGGAGGGGCATTGCTTTTTATTTTGGTCGGCACAACATCGAAGGCCGAAGGGCCTGTTCTGTGCTGTAATGTTCTATGTTCTATGTTCTATGTGAGTGCTATTTTCTGCAAATTTGTATGTGAAACAAATCAACCCATATCTCACTTTTAGGTGTGCAAGTTATTTATAGAGGATTGAAATAGGGTGAAGAATACCTGCTATAAAAGGGCATTCCAAAAATAAAAATCACCTTTCTGTTTATGGATAGATAGTGAGAGGAGTAAGGGTTAGTGAGGATAGTGAGGGCTTTTTAAATCCCCTCTTGTCCATAGCACATTTTAAATAGATCACAACTTTACATAAGATTTTAAGAAATAGGAGCAGGAGTGGGCCATCTAGCCCTTCGAGCCTGCCCTGCTATTCGATTAGATCATGGCTGATCTAAAGTTGATCAGTTCCATTTTCCCGCTTTCTCCCCATAACCTTTAATTCCCCTGTCTATCAAAAATCTATCTACCCGTGACTTAAATATATTCAGTGAGGAAGCCTCCACCACTTCAGTCAGAGAATTCCAGAGATTCACCACCCTTTGAGTGAAGAAGTTCCTCCTCAGCTCCATTCTAAACTGCTCTCTTATTTTGAGGCTGTGCCCTCTAGTTCTGCTATCCTTTCTAAACGGGAAGAATCTCTCTACCTCTACCCTATCTATCCCCTTCATTATCTTGTAAGTCTCAATAAGATCCCCCCCTCAGCTTTCTAAACTCTAACGAGTACAGACCCAGTCTATTCAATCTCTCTTCATAAGCTAACCCCCCTCATCTCCGGTATCAGCCTGGTGAACCTTCTCTGTACTCTCTCCAAGGGCCAGTATATCCTTTTGCAAATACAGAGACCAAAACTGCAACAGTACTCCAACTGCGGTCACACCAGTATATTTGCAGCAAGACCTCTCTGCTTTTATATTCTATCACCCTCGTGATAAAGGCCAACATTCCATTCGCCTTCTTGATCACCTGCCGCACCTGCAGACTGGGTTTTTGCGATTTGCACATTGACTCCATTTCGTGCAACTGTCATCTCAGTGCAAACTTTCCCAACTCCTCCAGATTCCGTTTCTAGATTGATTATTTAATTGTTTTTTTGTCAATGTCACAAATAGGTTTACATTAACACTGCAATGAAGTTACTGTGACAATCCCTAGCCGCCATTCCCTGGCACCTGTTTGGGGACACTGAGGGAAAATTTAGCATGGCTAATCTACCTAACCCGCTCATTTTTTTGGACTGCAGGAGGAAATTTAAACACCTGAAGGAAACTCACACAGACATGAGGAGGACGTGCAGACTCCCACAGTGACCCAAGCCCAAAATTGAACCAGGTTCCTGGCGCTGTGAGGCAGCAGTGCTAACCACTGCTACCGTGCTGCTCAGATTAAAATATTTATGATGCTTTTAATGAGTGTGTGCACGCCACACTTTCTGTTGCTGGTCTTTTGACTTCAAACTCAGAAATAATATTGTATAGTTGTGTTAAAATGTCATTACAGTAAGAAGTCTGCAACACCAGTTTTAAATCCGACTGATTTATTTGATAGTAAATAAATTGGTTGGATTTAACACTGGTGTTGCAGACTTCTTACTGTGTTTACCCCAGTCCAACGCCAGCATCTCTACATCTTAAAATGTCATTGACAGTGCACTGAAAATTTTTCCAGATTCTCTATTCCATATCAGAATCCCTCTGTGAACATGCCTGTAAGACGTTATTGGAGCCATTTTTTGGTCATAGTGATCAGCTCAATCAGGCTCCTAGTTACCAATATGTATTCTGTCTGCTTGGCAGCCATCTCTCTCCCTATGAACGCAGTTTTCAGTTCTGTTCAGTGAGATGTAAAAATGACAGTCAAATGTTGGAGGCAATATGGAGAACAGTTATAAATTAGTTTCTATTCTTGGACATCTGAGTTATGAGAAAAAAGTGAAGAAATATGGATTCTTCAGCTTTGATTACTGTTATGAGAGGTCATCTTATATGTAAAATCATAGGAAGTTAAGAAAAAGTAAATCTGAAAAAAATAGTTGAGTGCATTTCAGTGGACAGGAATTATAGATTCCAATTAGTTTCACATTATAGGAGGATAGCGAGGATCAAGATCAGGTTTAATGCCTGTTCTTGTCAACTTCTCGTATTTACTGTGTGTCCTTTGTGGGGACCATGAATTGGATTCAATTTGAATGGTATTTGGAATCAGCAAGGAGATGGATTACAGGCTTGTCCTGTCCATTCTGTTCTTTGATTTTTTAACTCTGAGAATGGATTTTTTTTTAATCAGTCTATTAAACCTCAAGCCTGTACTATCATCCAGTGATCTCTTGGTTGGTATACTCACCTTTATACTAAATTCCTTAATACCTTTAGTTAATAGAAATCTAACAATATCAGTTTCAATTTTAACAATTGAACTATCATTAAATGATTATATAGAGGAAAGTTCCAAACTTCTATTCCCCTTTGAGTGTAGAAATATTTCTGAATTTCACTTCTGAAAGATCTGGCTCTAATTTATAGACTGTGACCACCTTCACTGTTGATTCCTGATTGACAAATTGGGGGTAAGCAGGAATACGGGGCTGAAGATATAATCAAAGCAGTCATGATCTTATTGGACGGTGCAGCTGAGTCCAGAGGCTGAGTGCACTGTTACTCCTCCTACTTCATATGTTTGTATGTTTATAGAATGTAGGTGATCTCGTTGAAGCCTATTAAATTCTTACACAGATCAACAGATTGGATGCAGGAAGGATGTTTCCCCTGATCTGGGGGTCTAGAACCAGACCAGTCTCAAAAGCTCAGCCATTTAGCACTGAAATATGGAGGAATTTCTTCAGAGGGTGGCAAATCTTTGGAATTCTCTACCCAAAAGGATATGAGAGCTCAGTTATTGATTATGTTCAAAACAAGAATTGCAAGATTTCCAGATAATGAAAGACATTATGTGATGTGAGGATAACGTGGCAACATGTTATTGAAGTAGACGATCAACAGTGAAGGGGGTCGCAGTCTATAAATTAGAGCCAGATCTTTCAGGAGTGAAATTCAGAAATATTTCTACACTCAAAGGGGAATAGAAGTTTGGAACTTTCCTCTATATAATCATTTGATGATAGTTCAATTGTTAAAATTGAAACTGATATTGTTAGATTTCTATTAATTAAAGGTATTAAAAATATTCCAAGATTTGGAATCCACTGTCTTTGAAGGAAAAGCAAACCAAAGGAACTCTGTTCCTTAATGGGCGACTGCTTATTTTTAAATGATGACCTTTCGTTCCAGATTCTTGTACAACAGAAAATATCCTTTCGACATCCAACCATAGAACCCCTATAGTTCAGAAAGAGGCCATTTAATCCATTGACTCTGCACCAACTCTCCGAAAGATCATTACTGTCTGTGCAGAATATGCGCATTCTCTCTGTGCCTGTGTGGATTTCCTCTGGATGCTCTGATTTTCTGCCACAATCCGAAAGATTAGCTGGTTAGGTGCATTGGCCATGCTAAATTCTCCACTGTACTCCAGAATGTAACGATTGGGGATTTTCACAGTAAATTCCTTGCAGTATTAATGTAAATCCAGTTGTGACACTAATAAATAAACTTTAAATTTCGCTCGGGTCTGGAGCAAGAGACTCCTGTGTATTGACTACAGTTCAGTTTTCAACACTATTATTGCCACGAAACTCATCTCCAAATTCCGTGGCCTGGGTCTTGATACCTCCCTCCTGAACTTCCTAACTCTCAGATCACAATCAGTAAGGATAGGACAACACCTCCTCCACAATCATTTTTAATACTGTGCCCCACAAGGCTGTGTTCTCAGCCCCCTACTATACTTGTACACCTGTTACAGTGTGGCTGAATTCCCCTCCAACTCAATTTTCAAGTTTGCTGACAACACCACCATAGTGGGTCGGATCTCAAACAATGATGAGACAGAGTACAAGAATGAGATAGAGAATCTGGTGAACTAGTATAGCAACAATAATCTCTCCCTCAACGTCAAACAAAATGAAGGAGATTGTCATCAAATTCAAAAAGCATAAAGGACAACATGTCCCTGCCTATATCAACAGGGACGAAGTAGAAAGGGTTGACAGCTTCAAGTTTTTAGGTGTTTAGATCACCAACAACCTGCCCTGGTTCCCCCCATGTCAACACTAGTTAAGAAAGTCCACCAAGGCCTTTGCTTTCTCAGAAGACAAAGCAAATTTGGCATGTCAGCTACAATTCTCACCAACTTGTACAGATGCACCATAGAAAGCATTCTTTCTGATTGTATCACAGCTTGTTATGGCTTCTGTTCTGCCCAAGACCACAAGAAACTGCAAAAGGTCATGAATGTAGTTCAATCCATCAGGCAAACAGCCTCCCGTCCATTGACTCTGTCTGCGCTTTCTGCTGCCTCGGCAAAACAGCTAGCATAATTAAGGACTCCCCCATACTTGACATTTTCTCTTCCAAATTCTTCTGTTGGAAAAAAGATACAAATGCCTGAGTTGACGTACCAACTGACTTAAGAACTGCAGCTGTCAGACTTTTGAATGGACTTACCATTCACTTACTACCATGAATGTAGATCACCAACAACCTGCCCTGGTTCCCCCCATGTCAACACTAGTTAAGAAAGTCCACCAAGGCCTTTGCTTTCTCAGAAGACAAAGCATGTCCAAATTCATGTCCATTCAACTACCATGGACTTACTGGGAATTATAGGCCAGTGAGTCTTACTTCTGTGGTGGGCAAGGTATTGGAGAGAATTATTAGGGATAGGATTTATAGTTATTTAGAGAGAAATGAATTGATTGGGGATAGTCAGCATGGTTTCGTGAAGGGTAGGTCATGCCTTACTAACCTCATTGAGTTTTTTGAGAAAGTGACCAGAGAGGTGGATGGGGGTAAGGCGGTTGATGTAGTATATATGGACTTTAGTAAGGCTTTTGATAAGGTGGCCCATGGAAGACTTCTACAGAAAATGCAGATGTGTGGAATAGAGGGTGATTTAGCTAATTGGATTAGAAATTGGCTGGCAGATAGAAGACAGAGGGTGGTGGTTGATGGGAGATATTCATCGTGGAGTTCGGTGACGAGTGGTGTGCCTCAGGGGTCTGTTTTGGGGCCCCTGCTGTTTGTAATTTTTATAAATGATCTGGATGAGGGTATTGAGGGATGGATCAGTAAATTTGCAGATGACACTAAAGTCGGTGGAGTGGTAGATAGTGAAGAGGGGTGTTATAGTTTACAGAGTGACTTGGACAAGTTGCAGAGCTGGGCCGAGAGGTGGCAAATGGAGTTTAATGTGGAAAAGTGTGAGGTAATGCACTTTGGCAGGAACAATAAATGTGTAGAGTATAGGGCTAATGGTAGGGCTCTTAATAGTGTTGAGGAACAGAAGGATCTTGGTGTATGTGTCAATAGATCCCTGAAAGTAGGCAGTCAAGTGGATAAAGTTGTTAAGAAGGCTTATGGAGTCTTAGCTTTTATTGGTAGGGGGATTGAATTTAGGAGCCGCAGCATCATGTTGCAGCTGTACAAAACTCTAGTGCGGCCGCACTTGGAGTATTGTGTGCAGTTCTGGTCGCCACATTATAAGAAAGATGTGGAGGCATTGGAGAGGGTACAGAGGAGGTTTACTAGGATGTTGCCTGGTATGGAGGGCAGGTCCTATGAAGAGAGGTTGAAGGATTTGAGGTTGTTTTCGTTAGAAAGGAGGCGGCTAAGAGGGGATCTTATTGAAGCATATAAGATGATTAGAGGTTTAGATAGGGTGGACAGTGATAGCCTTTTTCCTAGGATGGAGAAAGCTAGCACGAGGGGACACAGCTTTAAATTAAGGGGTATGAGTTATAGGACGGATATCAGAGGTAGGTTCTTTACTCAAAGAGTGATTAGGGAGTGGAATGCCCTGCCTGCAGCTGTTGTAGATGCGCCAAGTTTGGTGGCGTTTAAGAGGTTAGTTGATAAGTATATGGATGAGAAGGGAATGGTTTAGTTAGGAGGGGCATTGCTTTTTATTTTGGTCGGCACAACATCGAAGGCCGAAGGGCCTGTTCTGTGCTGTATTGTTCTATGTTCTATGTTCTATGTTCTATTACCATGCATTAAGTCAATCTTTCTCTACATCTTAGCTATGACTATAACGCTACATTCTGCACTTTCTCATTTTCTTTTCTATGAACTGTATGCTTTGGCTGTATAGCATTTAAAAAACAATACTTTTCACTGTATGTTAATACACGTGACAATAATAAATCAACTCAAATCAAGTGATGTTTCTCTAACTGGCCTCTTTCTGGAACAGCCCCCACCTCTCTCCAACCCTACCACGTACCTTACAAATTTACCTTCTCTCTGCCTTCTCAAAGTAGCTCGACCTTTAAACTTATCTATTTCATAGCAACTAGTGATGTAAAAAAAGGAGCACAGCTTTCTTACCTTCAACTCAGCTGTCCTCAGGAAGGTGGTGCACAAAACCTTTTTTATGTACTCTGAGTCAGAAGGTCAGATGAGAAAGGAGCAGCTTAATTTCCAGCTAAGTAAGCAGGAGCAGAGACATATAACTCTATTTTACCATTTTGATTCTCAGTGATGGATGCACTCGAAACTGAGTGTTTTAGATCTGACTTTTAGATGTGTTCCCAATTATCCCCATACGCATTCTGCCTGCAAAAATATCAGCAAAGAACAGCACAGCTTAGGAAACAGGCCCTTTGGCCCCGCAGCCCGCGCTGCCCATTTTAACACTCAGTGAGTGCCTTATTCAGGTCTTTCTTCGATTGTCAACATTCTTGTCTACCTCTAGTGGACTCCACAATAAAGGGGTGCAATTTAGGGAATTATATGTGCACCAGATTAAGGAAAATCCAATTCAGGGACAATTTATTGACACCAATCAGGCTAAAAAAACACATTTTTGGGATGTGGGAGGAAACTGGAGAAAACTCATGCAAGCATGGGGAGAATATGCAAAACCCCACAGATATTGATCCAAGCCTGAGATCCAACCTGAGTCCCTGTAACTGCACAGCAGACAGTGATAGTCACTGAGCTGTCGTGTTGCCCATCAATTGGTCCAGTTTAAGTGTACAGTAACGGATGTGAAGCATTAGGGAACTCTTGAAGCAACATCCAAGAGCAACCCTCGCACAACCCACAACAAGGCAGACTGAATCGCCTGTGGATGTAAAAAGGAGACATCAATAAACATCAATAGACATACAGCAGGCAATTCCAAATCGTGCTGCACAAGCCTGTGGGTGAGGCTTAACGCACCCACAACCCTGGAGCTCTGATCAGTGCCTCTAACTGTGCAGGTATAGAAAAGAAACTGATAGAATGTGGCTCCCCTACCACATTTCTCCTGGGCCGGATAATGCCTGTCTCTTGCCCCCATGTATGTTGCCCACACCCGCAATGTTACTGACCCTCTTATCACCCCATCCCTTCTGCCAGACTGATCACGAGCTCTCCTCCATTCTCCCCACTGATCTTAGGCAGCGCGGCAGTGGATTCCCCTTTCCCCTCACTGATCTCAGGCAGAGTGGCAGCAAACCCTCCTTTCCCCTCACTGATCTCAGGCAGAGTGGTGTGAAACCCACACTCTCCTTTCCCCTCACTGATCTCAGGCAGAGTGGTGTGAAACCCATACCCTCCTTTCCCCTCACTGATCTCAGGCAGTGTGGTAGCAGACACTCTTCCTCCTCACTGATCTGATCTCAGGCACAGTGGCAGCAGACTCGCCTTTCCGTCCCCTCCCCTTCTACCAATCTCAAGCAGAGAGTCATCAGAAGCTAGCCACCTACTTCTTCACGAATTGGAGTGTCCAAATCAGACTTTTGTGGCGATAGTGATGAACATTGCCAGAGAATTCAGCAGGATACAGATAGGCTGGAAAATTGGGCAGAGAAATGGCAGATGGAATTTATTCCAGATAAATGAAACATGATGCATTTTGGTGTATTTAATGCAGGGAGAAGCTATACAATAAATAGTATAACCTTTAAGAGTGTAGAACACAGAGGGATCTGGGTGTGCAAGTCCACAGATCCTTCAAGATGGCAACACAGGTGGAAAAGATGGTGAAGAAGATATATGGCATGCTTGCCTTTATTGGACGGTGCACAAAATATAAAAGTTGGCATGTGATATTGCAGTTATATGGAATGTTGGTTAGGCCACATCTTGAATTTGGTGGTGTGGCGACTAGTTCTGGTCACTACACTACCAAAAGGATATGGTGGCATTGGAGAAGTGCAGAAAAGGTTTACCAGGATGTTGCCTGGTATGGAGAGTCTTAGCGATGTGGTGAGATTGAGTAAACTAGGATTGTTTTCTCTGGAAGGATGGAGGTTGAGGGGTGACCTGATAGATGTTTATAAAATTATGAAGGGCATAGATAGGGTGAACAGTTGGAAGCTTTTTCCCAGGTTGGAAGTGACAAGCACAAGGGGTCATAAATTCAAGGTAAGGCGGTGGGGGTAAGGTTCAATACAGATATGCAGGGGATATATTTTACACAGAGGGTGTTGGGGACCTGGCATGCACCACCAAGCAAAGTGGTTGAGGCAGACACACTAGATCATTTAAGAGTTATCTAGATAGCCACATGAACAGACTGGGAATAGACAAATACAAAGGGATGGTCTAGTTAGGAACACATGGTTGGTGCAGGCTTGGAGAGCCAAAGGGCCTTCCTGTGCTGTATTGTTCCTTGTTCTTGTGGAGCTTGTCTGTTTCGTGCTGATTCTGGATGGCAAACGTGGAAGTAAAGGGGGCAGTGCCAATAAGGTTGGACATGCAATCCATTTAAGCCAATTTAAATGCATACATGCTATTGCGCCTGTTTCAGGCATATTCCTGATTGCAGCCATTTTTGGGCCTTGGTAAAGGGGAAAGTGGCGCAGAGACGGGCACAGAATGTGTTAATCGCCTCATGTCTGATTTTACCGAGTTTTCATGATTGAAAACAGGCGCAACACAATGATAAAATCAGGTCCATAAAGTCAGGTTATCACTCTGTCGATGTTATGGAACAACCTCTCCCACTGCTACTCCACTCACCTGAATTACAGGGAGGAAATTGCTTTTGATCAAGCTCCTGGGAATCTCAAATGTTGCATATTTGAATTTGAACCTACACCAACAACAATCCCTATCTCTATCTCCTAACGCCACATATTTCTGCTAATCCCGATTAAATGAAGGGACAATTTAGCATAGCCAATGAAGCTGACCTGCGCATCTTCAAACTGAGAGGAAACCAGAATACCCGGAGGAAACCTATGCTGACATGAGGAGAATGCAAACTCCACAAAGACATCACCCAAGGCCAGAATTAAACCCTGGCACTATGAGACAGCAGTGCTAACTACTGTACCACTGCTACTCCCCTCAGCTGAATTACAGGGAGGAAATTGCTGTGTGCGCTGTGTGTAATAAGATTGTTACTAAAGTGTTTATAATGTTAAATTGTGTAATATTTTATGAAATTCCCTTTACTTAAGCTTTTCTGCTTTAGAGAGGCAACATATGGTAACCCTTGTGTTTTTGGGGAAGACATATTTTATATTGGGGTGGTGGTCCCTCGCAGAACTCTGCTTCTCTGGAAGATGATTTCTGGGGGATACGAGTTAAATGAGTGCAGAAAGATATTTGAGATTAGTTTTTTTTAAGAGTGAAAGTAACTGTTCATTATACCATTAATACCTTTAATGTTACTGACTATTTAAGAAACAGTGTAGTTACTAATATTCACATTCTTTGATTTCTATATAGTAAAACACTTTTTTATACACTGAATTGTGTGACTTCATTATTTTCATAAAGAATTTGGTTTTCGGATTTAAGAAAAGACTGGTCTTTATCAAAGTTGTAACTGCTAATCTGGAATCAATTTTATCTCCAGGATTTGTACCTGTACATCAAACTGTTTGCCAGCCTATCCAAAAGCAAAAGCTGAAGTGCTCAGCTAATTTTAGCAACTAGGCTTCATTAGCACATTAATTGCCAAAATGGCTGGAAAGAAGATGGGAAATAGCTGCCCATCCGTTAAAATCAAGAACAAGAAGCTAATGCTAACAATCTATGGGGATGGTATTTGGCGTAGGTTAAGTACCCCAGAGGAAACCTGGTCAGGTAAGGGGGTAAATGTCCAGGGCAGGACTGTTAGGGTTTCCTATGGAGTTCAGAGAAGGACCTCTATTATTTCTAGACCACAGTTAAACTATAAATGTATTTTAAGAAGTCAGCTGCTGAGCCTTTTCAGGCTCTGGTTGCTATATTTACAGCAGGTCCGGCCTGGTGGCAAAGTCGTCACTTTTGCCCTGCTCACACCTTAGGATAAAATGGCAGATCAGATCTTGGTAATGTATTGGAGCATCATCAGTTTGAGGAGGTCTTGCTAGATTGAATTATAATAGAATAGGTAAAACTTCTGCTTCATTTTCCTTTTCTCAGTATTTGATTTCCGCCAGACAATTAAAATCAATTCCTTTGTCTTTTTATATCTCAATTTTAGTTACCTGTGATATATGAAACGAGACAGACAGCCATATCTCTGCTCTTTGTGCACAATTGCTCATTTACAGTGGTATTTAGATAGATAAATTAAAGATTTTGATTTTTCATCTTTAGAGAAGCATTGTTACTTTGATTCTTCATGGAGTTTGAATGCAATCTTCACATTCTTTTGTACATTTTTAAACTTTGAAATGCACCGTGTATTGTTATGATTTTCCTTTAACCTGTCTTCCTAATATTTAGAATATTGTTGCTGATTCTATTTTTACCCAATTTTATTCTAGCTTGGTCAGAAACTGAGAATGTTACAGCTTTCATATCACCCGCATCAGGGGCATTAGAAATAATCATCAATGAAGCTCCTACTGCATCTTCACCTTCTAGTTTGACTTCTTCAAGTTTGAGTTCAGCATCAACAGCAAGATCAAGTGTATCTCATTTCCCTGGGTCTTCACTCATCACTACTGCTAAACCTGTGCTCATAGTTGATAGGAAGGTGAGTAGTTGAGATCATAAAATGCCTTTGAAAGCATAATTGAAATGCTGAGGCACTTAACCACCTTACTTCGTAAGTAAAATTCACTGTCCAGATCATGGGTTCAATTTTGACTACCTTTGCTTGATGTTAATAAGACGGTAGGTACCAACTTGAAAATTGTCAGTAGCCTTTTGCTCTGTTGTGGTTGCCTCAGTTTTAATGCACTTTTTTTTGTTGTTTATTTTTAATTTAGCCTGCACTAGACATCTGAAGCACCCCTTACTTCAGTCAAAAGAACCTTTTTTTTAAACATGAAAGTCAAGATACTATGACTTAAGTAGAATTTAAGCTGTTGGGAAACTGTGATAGGGATGTAATGAATTTAGCAGTGTAAGCCTTGTGATTTAGTTGTCAGGATATAAAATTTGAACATGCATTTACCAATGCTGACCACTTGTATGAGATGGGCAGCAGAATGGCACAGTGGTTAGCTTCCCACAGCACTGCATCCATATCCTTAGGGCTGGACTGCTGGGATTTACTATAATGGCTATAACCTGTGTCTGTTTGGAGGGCCTCCTGCCTCCTTATTGATAGAGGATATTCTCTCCAATGCTGTGTTTCTAATACCCATGGGGTATGCTCTTTCCCTTGTGCTGTTAGTAACTTCTTGCCACAGCGTAATTGCAATGCCTCTGCCTATTTTTGGGGCTATCCAATTCTACTTAATTAGTCTTCATGCAGCCTATGTGGCAGATCTAAATATGAAGATCTCTGACAGCAAATCAGTTCCCGGGGCTATCCTTTAAGTACATCCACTATCTATAGTAGTGACTACAAATCTTGACCACCTTACGCCTCTTTTGCAGAAGAAATATGATCAGGCTGTTATTACTCCTTGCTAAGACAGCTAATGTCACTTTCCTGTTGCATGCTTGCACTACAGATTGCCTTTTGCAGCAGACATTTTCTGGAGTAATATGAAAACCCTGCCTTTTATAAGGAAATAAATCAATCATTCACCAGATTTTGTATATAGATCATTAAGTAATGAATTACACTACTTAATAACAGTCAGTTGAGCTGAACAGAGAGGCAAAAGTAAGATTTGCAAGTGAGGATGGTCTCGATGGTCATTGCATTTACTTTCCTAATTCAATTATGTAACAAATGTGCATTCGTTTTTGCCTCTGCTTTGTACTACATCAAACACTAACTAGAAGTAAAAAGGAAAGCATTACAGAGCTTAATAAAGACAGATACTGTGTACCTTCTTCAATGCACATAAGTTCTACATGTAATAATGCATTTATGCCTCGCCTTTATCTAACTGCAATATTTTTGCTCTATTTATAGTATGACATTGACAAGACAAATCAGAGAATGCATAAACAATGTGAGTACAGATGAGCTTGATTTGATTTATTTGTTGTCACATGTATTAACATGCAGAGAAAAGTTTTGTTTCTTGCGCACTGTACTGACAAAACAGAAAAGCAAATGAGAGAGTGTAGAATGTAGTGTTACAGTCATAGCTAGGATAGAGAAAGATCAACTTAATGCAAGGCTTGTCCATTCAAAAGTCTGACAGCAACAGGGAAGAAGCTGTTCTTGAGTCGATTGGTACGTGACATCAAACTTTTGTATTTTTTTCCTGAAGAAAGAAGATTGGAAAGACAATGTCCAGGGTGTGTCAGATCCTTAATTGTGCTGCCTGCTGTGCCGAGGCATCAGGAAGTGTAGACAGAGTCAATGCATGGGAGGCTGATTTGCATGATGGATTGGACTATATTCACAACCTTTTGTAGTTTCTTGTGGTCTTGGATAGAGCAGGAATCATACCAAGCTGTGACACAACCAGAAAGAATGCTTTATATTCTTTCTGTGAAAGTTGGTGAGAGTTGTAGCTGACATACCAAATTTGCTTAGTTTTCTGAGAAAGTAGAGGTGTTGGTGGACTTTTTTAACTATAGTGTCAGCATGGGGTGGGGGGGGAGGGACCAGGACAGGTTGTTGGAGATGCGGACACCTAAAAACTTGAAGCTCTCAACCTCTTCTACTTCGTCCCTATTGGTATAGGCAAGGGCATGTTCTCCTTTACGCTTCCTGAAGTTAATGACAATCTCATTCATTTTGTTGACGTCGTTGGGGAGATGATTGTTGCACACAAGTTCACCAGATTCTCTATCTCATTCCCATATTCTGTCTTGTCATTGTTTGATATCTGACCCACTGCAGTGTGTCGTCAGCAAATTTGAAAATCGAATTGAAGGGGAATTTGGCCACAAAGTCATAATTGTCCAAGGACATAGTACGGGGCTGAGAACACATTCATGTGGGGCACCGCTGTTGAGGAATATTGTGGAGGAGGTGTTACCTATCCTTACTGATAGTGGTCTGTGAGTTAGAAAGTTCAAGATCCAGTCGCAGAGGGAGGTGCTGGGGCCCAGGCTGCAGAGTTTGGAGATAAGTTTCAGAGAAGTAGTAGTATTGAAGGCTGAGCTGTGGTCAATAAGAAGGAGTCTCACATAGGTGTACTTGTTATTCCAGGTATTGGTGTACTAGGTATTCCAGGGTTGAGTGCATCGCCAGGGAAATGGCATCTGCTGCCGACCTGTTATGGCAATAGGCAGACAGTAGTGGATCCAGTTAGTCCGAGAGACTGGAATACCTTAATAAAATATCTTAATATCTTAAAAAGGGAAATGGCAAGAGATTTTACTGGCACCGGATATCCGGCGCATTCAGTCTGGCACCCGGAAACGGCACAAACTAATGATATTATTTAAATATATGTAAAAGTTCATTTAAATAGAATCAGAGTGCCTGGGACAATATCGTCCAGGCTCACTTTTCTCTGTGGCCTTGTCGGGGTAGGTTCTCTTCACTGAGAATCACAAGTTGTCTCCAGTCAGTGGGAACCAGGCCAAATGGCCTTGCTGGTAGAACCGGAGGACACTATGGCTCCACCAGGAGGTCAGGGTCAAGGGGAGTGTCCCTTGGACAGTGCCAGCTAGGTATCCTGGCAATGCCCACCGGGCAATAGGCAGTAGCAAAAGGAACGCAGCACACTGTACACAGCAATCAGTGGAGTAAGTGAGACAGAGACCGTTGCATATCCTGCATAGCAGTCAGGGACCGGGCGAAGGAAGGTGAGGAGGAGGAGGAAGACGAGGCAGAGGAGGAGGAGGACTCTTCCTCCTTGTCCTCCTCCACCTCCTCTTCTTCCTCCTCCTCATCTCCTCCTTGTCTCCTTCCCCTCCTCATCCTCTTCCTCCTCCTCCTCCTCATTCTCCTCCTTGTCCTCTTCTCCTTCTCTTCCTCACCTTCCTTCCCTACCGCCGGTCTTTGTCTCGCTCACTCCACTGATTGCTCTGTAGAGTGTGCTGTGGTTCCTTTTGCTACTGCCTATTGCCTGATGGGCATTGCCAGGATACCTAACTGGCACTGTCTAAGGGATACTCCGCTGGATCCCGACCTCCTGGTGGAGCCACAGTGTCCTCCAGTTCTACCAGCAAGGCCATTAGGCCTGGTTCCCATTGATTGGAAAGAACTTGTGATTCTCAGTGAAGAGAACCTACCCCGACAAGGCCACAGAAAAAGTGAGCCTGGACGATTTTGTCCCTGGCACTCTGATTCTATTTAAATGAACATTTACATATATTTAAATAATATAATCAGCTTTGTGCCCTTTCCGGGTACGAGACTTTTTGCGGCGGATATCTGGTGCCACTAAAATTCCTTGCCATCTCCCCTTTTCTGTGACTTATTCCTCAATATCTCAGTTGTCCCTTATTGTGACCCCATAGGAGTCTCATATCATTCCCTCCCTGGAACTCCTGCTGCTTACCTGACCTCTGTGTCCCAATAATTAGTGCCAGGCACATTGCTGCAATGCCTTTTTGGATCTGAGAGCCTGGAGAGCTGCCAGCCTGCCTGTTTGGGCAATAGCTCTCCATAAAATCATAGGATTGCCCACAATGGGCAAATCCATTTAACCTGCACTTCTTCGGACAGTGGGATGAAACTGGAGCACTCAGAGGAAACTCACACAGTCATAGAGAGAATCTGCAAACTCCAGGCAGAGAGTAACCCAAGGCCGGAATTGAACCTGGGTTCCTTGCGCAGTGGCAGCAGTGCTAACCGCATTATGAGATCCCATGGTGGAACTTTGTCTAGGTGTGGACAGAGGTTCTGTCTTCTGCGAGTCGATGCTTGCTGAACCTTCGCTACTCTAAAAGTTAAGACCACTGTGATTTTGATTAGGATGCCCCCTTAATTGGGATAGATTGGTGAAGCAGGAGGCACTGAAAGCTGAAGGGCCATTGAGAGACCTTCCAAATGAGTGAAACCTCAGTAATGGTTAGGTAACTGAGAGGGTATTTCAAAATTAAAGCATTTTCACCAACATTTTAAAAAATATAATTAAAAATCAGAAGAAGTAGCCAAGTAACCGTTGTGGGTGTGGGGAGGGAATCCTGTCCTTTACAGGGTAGACTTTGGCTGTAACCACACTTAGACCAGAAGAAAGGGCTCATAGGCCCATTTGCAGAGCTGTGCTGCCCCTTCCATGGCTGGATACCTACCTGCAGGCAATTAAATTGCCTCTGTTGCATTGGGAAATTGGAGGATGATTGGAAAATCCCAATCATCCTCCCTATACTGTCTTTAATATGGCTGTTAATTAGTTCAGATGATTAAAATGTAGTATTAATAACAAAATCAGGGATTTGATTTGTGTATTGGCTGATGACATTGATCTGTGTGTAAGATCGCTTCTTGTCCTTTTGGCTAAGATCAAGTATCAGATCAAGCTCAAGATGGGGTGCAGTGTCTTATCTTGTCAACTTGGATCTTGTTTGCCTCTCTTGCTGGAATCATGAATTGGATTCAGTTGGATTTTGAATTTGGTTTTTGGAGCAAGCAAGAAATGGACTTGGGTTTGCTGGTCCACAGTGAGCATTGGCTTTGTAACATTAGGGATGAAGTCTTTTTTTAAATAAAACTAGTTGACAGCCTGCCTTGTGAGACCAGGCAGTTCCACTGGCCCCAGACATGCCTTGGCAAAAATGGCTTGTGCCCAAACATGGCCTTGAACAGCTTTGAATAATGAGTCAGTCAGACAGATTCTCAATATGTTGAGTTTATTACTGGTAAACTTGCAGTTTTAGTACAGATTGCAGTTTATATGAGCTGTCCTTCTCTGCTTGTATATCTCTCAGTGGAGTACTTACACTGGTTTCCAGAATATTAATGTGCTAAATCTCCTGGAGGTGTCTTTTGTCACAGTTACTAATCTGCTTCTTTGCTTAGAACGTTTATTCGTGTTAATGGTTTGCTGAATATTTCTGCTTCAGGATTGCTCAGTGAAATTCTGAAACTTGTCTGAATTCGTATTCCTTCCTACCCTCTTTGCAGTTTGATCTTTCACTGTTAGGAATCATTCAGGTTGGGAGTACATGCTTGTAGTCTGTGATTCTGGGGGTGAAATAGCTGGAGCCATTTTGAGGTGCTAATCTAATTTGAAAGTGAAGTGCTAATCTAATTTGAAAGTAATGGCGAGTGCAGGTTGACAAATGAGTGCTGAGCTACATTTTGAACAAAGAACAAAACAGCACGGGAAACAAGCCCTTCGGCCCAACGAGCCCGCGCCGCCACCCCAATGTTCCCACCTCTACCCATGATCCCTGTCTATGTTTATAGATCTATGGATTAAAACCAAATTTGAGACAATTTAGGGAGAATTTGTTTTGCCAATTAGCCTAAGAGCACATCTTTGGGATGTGGGAGGAAACCGGAGCACCCGGAGAAAACCCACACAAGCACGGGGAGAATGCGCACACTCCCACAGACACAGGCTCAAATCCATGTATCTGCACAGCACAGCGATAGTCACTGAGCTGTCATGTTGCCCATCAAATGGTCCAGGTCAACCATACACTAACGACGTGAAGCAGTAGGATACTCTCGAAAAAGATCCAAGAGCAGCCCTCTCATGACCCATCGCGTGTAAGCCCCTTGTTAGACAACAAGGTGGACCAAAGCACCTGTAGGATAGAAACAAGTACATCAATATCATCTATTTACACACTTCCCAGGGACTCCAAAGGCTCATGATCCCTAGTTTAAATCAGTTTTCTATACCCCTCCATTCCCATTCTGTTCATGTGCCCATCTAAGTATTTCTTAAATAACTCCAGAGTACCTGCTGGATTTTGCTGTATTCAGGTTTACTCAGAATTGGGAGGCCATGAGAAGAAAATTCCTATGCTTAAAGGTAAATGTAGTACATGACTGCTTCACAATTCAACCCATTTGCCAGTTTTTTTCCAAAGGAAATTGATGTAAACGGAAGAAAGGAATTTATGTTATGGTACTTGTTACTTAATCATTGTTCTATTTTTATTTGCCTAGTAGCTATTGACTGTGACTGCTCATATATGGCAACAGAAGGGAATGAAAAGGCTATTGTGGCAATGCTTGGTCTCCTGTCTCTGCTCTGCCTCATTACGATCATTGCAGGAGTTGTGCTTCTAGTATTCCCACGACTGCTCCATAAGAGCCTTCAAAAGTTGTAAGTACCTTCTTGAGATACGAAAATAGATTGACTGAGGTATAGAATTCTTATTCCTCGTTTGAACCTTTATACCATAAAGTTATAAGTCTGATTTAGCAACTGAATTGCAGAAAACAACTGGGGTAAATGTCATGAATTTGTGTTCCCAGCATTTAGTTTTGCCATGTATTTGTGATTTAATTTGGAAATCTCTTGTGGTTTGTAGATGCCAGGAATCTCCAGTTAATATCGATAAATGAAAACTAGTTCATCCTGTACCATCAGCTGAAAATTCTCTAATGCCCAAGCTCACATAAAAATGTACCTTGGAAGTTTTTGCATATGGTGCTTCTCTGAACATGTCATCTGTAATATGTAGCTTCTCAAACCTATTCAAATAGGTTTTCAGATGTTCAAAGATCCCCACTGGGAGGTACATTTAGGAATAGTTGAATAGGTTTGTGAAGATGATGTACATCATATTGAATAAAGCAATTAGAGTAATTTAAATCACTTGGGATTTCACTTTTCCTTATACTGGGTCATATGACATGACATTGCAATGATTCCATAATATGCAAATGCAATTTTTTGCACAAAGGTTTGTGGAAGTTGGATGGACTTCATTGTAAAATCAAGGCCTGAAGTTTTAAATTTTTGGATGCTCATACTGAGTGAGTCTGGAAGCAGGTGCTAAATGCATTTCCACTCTCAGTCTGTTCTGGAATGTGATTTTGTGCTGTACTGGGACACTTTGCTGGGGTTGTAGCAGGTTCTGAAACATAAGCTCAGCGCCACAGATGGAATGAAGTTGGGACTCTAAGTCTTTGCTGTATCAGTATACTCGTCTCTTGATAGCATAGAGTGAATCAAATTAGCAGAAGTTTGACATCTGTGATTCTAGAAACTGCAAGGAGTTTCTTGCAGAAGGTGATTGCTGGGCTTCATCATCATTCAGGAGGGAGATGTTCATAGAGCCCCTTCCTCCTGCTGTATAATTGTCTACCATCATGTACAACTGCTGAATTTGGTTGTGGAATATTTTAGTTCGGATATTTAGCTTGCCTGTTTAGCTACAAAGTGGTCCTTTTGTTAAGGTAAAATAAAGATTTAAGAATTGGATAAAATAAAAATTAAAAAAGCTTGGTTGAAATAAATTTAAGATTTGGATGAAGAGGAATTGATAAGACTGCAGCTGCCTGAAGAATTTTTTGATATGTGGATTAGCTTAGCAGCAGAGTAAACAGATACTAACTTAAGTGGAGAACAGTAATGTGATGATACTGTGCCTTTAAGAAATGTATTTTTTTATCATGTTTCTTGTAAGGGGTATGTTTAAAATTCAGCTCTGTTAATATAGTGCTGATTTGTCTGGGAAAGCAAGCAGATCAAATACTGATAAGGAAGGCTAATGATTGATTCTTAGCAAGGGATTTGTTTGTTTGAATCTTACTTAATGCATTTTCTTTCTTTGTCTTTTCTTTGGGGTTTCAGAATAGAATTTTGATCAGGTTGATTGACAGTCACCTGCTTAAGGGAAGGAACTGAACTTACACAAAAAAGTTAATTACTGCTGAAAGAAGCAAAAGGTCTTTCTTTCTGTCTCTCTCTATCTGGAGGCTGATGTTTGAGACCTGCTAGGTCTGTCTCTGTGTATTTTGGCGGCTAGAAGAGCGGCAGCCCAAGTATCAGCATGCATGCCTGTGTATTTCTATTTGATTTTGAAGAGGAATTTAAGTCTGTAAGAGGAATATTGCTTGAATTGGAACTAATAGAGATAGGTTAGCAATTAAGAACTGTATCTTGTGTTTTAATATTGTTAATTGGTATACATTGTGCTAGTTTATATTTAAAGTTAAATTGTATTTTTAAATAAAGCTTGTTTTGATAAAAGCTATTATAGTGTCAATAAAATCACAGTTGGAGTGAAACACCTTTGTTTGATTTGATTTATTATTGTCAAATGTATTAGGATACAGTGAAAATATTGTTTCTTGTGAAACAGTAGAGAAGGAAATGAGAGAGTGCAGACTATAGTGTTACAGTCACTTCTAGGGTGTAGTGAAAGATCAACTTAATGCGAAGTAGGTCCATTCAAAAGTCTGACGGCAGCAGGTTCTTAAATGAGTTGGTACGTGATATCAGACTTTTGTATCTTTTTTTCCGAAGGAAGAAGTGGAAGAGAGAATGTCCAGGGTACAGGGAGTCCTTAGTTATGCTGGCTGCTTTGCCGAGGCAGCAGGAAGTGTAGACAGAATCAGTGGATGGGAGCTGGTTTGTGTGATGATTAGGATAAATTATGACCTTTTATAGTTTCTTGCAGTCTTGGGCAGGGCAAGAAACATACCAAGCTGTGATACAAAAAGAATGATTTCTATGGTGCATTTGTAAAAGTTGGTGAGACTCATAGCTGACATGCCAAATTTCCTTAGTTTTCTGAGAAGGTCGAGATGTTGGTGGGCTTTCTTAACTTGTGCGGCATAAATCATATTTGCCACTTGTTAGCCCATATCTGGATATTGTCCAGGTCTCTGCACTTGCACATGGACAGCTTCAATATCTGATGAGTAATGAATAGTAATGAACGTTATGCAGACATCAGTAAACTTCTCCATTTCTGACCTTAAAATGTTAAGAATGTCATCAGTGACACTGCTGCAGATGGTTGGCCTGAGCACACTGCTCTGAGGATCTCCTGCAGTGATGTCCTGGAATTGAGTTAATTGAATTTCCAACAACCACAACCATCCCTATTTGTCCTAAGTACGACTTCAACAAGCAGAGAATTTTCCATCTGATTCCCATTAATTCCAGTTTTGCAAGGCTCCCTGATGCCATACTCAGTCATATACTGCCGTGATGTCAAGGGTAGTCATTGTCACATCACCTCTGGACTTCAGAACTTTTGTCTGTGTTTGAATCACGATTGTAATGACACGAGCTGTAATGAGTGATCATGATGGAACCAAAACTGAACATCAGTGAGCAGGTTGTTGTGAAACAAATGTTGTTTGATAGGACTGTTGATGGTTTCTTCCATCACTTTACTGATGATCGAGTGTAGGCTGATGGATTGGTGTTAAGAAGCATGCTGATGTTAAATAAAGGAGTATCCTAGATCCCAGAAAGGAAATTGGAATGTCATAACCGTTTAATGTGCAGTTTGATATAATGTGAGGAAAGAGATTAAAACTAGTGAGGAAATGACCAGAGTTGTTGAAATCGTTCAAATAAAAAAACTGTAAAACACACAAGAAAGGCAACAGTACAGAAGAAAAATTATAATTAATTACATAATGGCTACACAAGCTATACTTGACTTAACTTTGTTCCAAATCTCTTTCCTAAATTCTGAGAAGATACCTTCCCCAAAACATCCCATATCTTCTAACGTTATGTGCCAAATTCAGTAACAATTGCCACATGCAATCTGTATCTTTCTTTTGGGAAACAGTAGAACCTCTGTTGTTTCAAAAAGCAGTCTTCAGCACAGAAGTTTGTTTTTGGAAGTGTTCTGCTTTCACTGTGATCTTGGTTGATCGTTATCAGTTCTGTTCCAGTACAGGATTAGTCCTGCCTGTGGTTTATCCCTTTTGTCTTATCTGAACAACGAGCCTCTGAGTTCATGCTTTTAGCGAGTAAGTGCGACATTAATTCTAATTTCACCTTTTGAACTCCGACTCTATTTTTAACTCCTGTTGTTTTCCACTTAAACAAATATCTATTCACTCTGCTACTAGGCTAATCCATTCAGTGCAGCTGAATCCTACTGTTTCATTTTATCCAATTCTTTAATCTTCATTTTACCTCAACTTCCTAACTGGTAATTAGCTGGGTTGGATTTGTCTAAGTTTTTGTGTGTACATTGTTGCAAATTCTTCAGCTTTTCTTTTGCATTGATGTGCTAGCTTTACAGTCATTGAAGATGATGAAAGTTGTGGAGCCCTTCCTCCATTGAAATGTTGAACTTTCCACCATCATTCACGACCCATCTAGTAGGACTGCAGAGCTTAGTTCTGATCCATTAGTTGTGGGATCACTTAGCTCTATCTGTTGCATGCTGCTTATACTGTTTGCCATGAAAGTAGTTTTGAAGTGTAGCTTCACCAGTTGACATTTCACTTTTAGGTATCCCTGATGCTGCTCCTGCATGCCTGCACCCTTCCTTGAAACCAGGATTGATCCCTAGCTTGGTTTAATGGTACTCTGGAGGATATGCCTGGTCATAAGGTTACAGATTGTGATTGAGTACAATTCTTCTGCTGCTGATGGCCCACAGTGTCTCATGGATGCCCAGCCTTGAGTTGCTAGAATTGTTTGAAATCTATGCCATTTAGCATGACATAATGAAGGTTATCCTCAATGTGAACATGAAACTTCACCTCCACAAGGATTGTGTGATGGTCACTCCTGCCCATCCTGTCATGGACAGATACACCTGCAGCAAGAAGATAGATGAAGATGAGGTTAAATATGTTTTTCTTTCTTGTTAGTTCCCTCACTGCCCACCACAACCTAGACTGACAGCTATATCCTTTAGGACTTGGACAATTCAGTCAGTAGTGATGCTACTGAGTTATTCCTCGTGATGGATGTTGAAGACCCCCACCCAAGGTACACTTTATGCCAGTGCTCCCCACAAGTGATGTTCAGTGTGGAGGACTACTGATACATCAGCTGAGATGTGGCAGATGCTGTTGTCCTTAATAATTTTCTTTGCCTCAATATATTAATACAATAAATTTATATTGCAGAAGAAACAAGCATACTGTTCAAATTTGTAGATATCTGCCCTTCGTTAAGAAATTCCCTACATTGGGAACAAACTATGTGGAGAACTCTCAGCTCATTTGCTGATGAACTGGTCTTGCAATGTTGCTCAAGTTTGCAATGTTGGTTTAGCTTTGCGGAAGACCAACAAGTGTTTCACTTACTATAGTATAACCCTGCTGACTCTATGCTTGAACTAAGTCTCCCTCTTGATGCCATTGCCATCATTGTGAATATAAAGTTCACCAGATAAAGTTTTTTCTTTTATACTGAACTTTAAAGTAATCTGATGTAATATCACCTAAGGCTCTAAACATTTTATATTAAAATATCTGAAATAATAAAGCTATGGATTCCATAACCTCAGTATAAATACAATTTGAAGTTCAGAATGGGCAAGTTTGTGTTGGGACATTGAGGAGTGTTTTTTTTTTGAAATTATGTCTGCTGTTCTACTATTCTGGTTATGGTCTGATTTATTGCCTGCCTCGTTCAGACATGTCGCGTCTTTAGTTTGGTTTGTGGACTGTCCCTATCGGAACTCATTGACTGTATACAAATGTTTGACTGTATACAAGGTCTTGTGTAGTTTTTAAACTCCAAAACTTTCCAAAATTTTTTGGACTCTGGACTAGTTCCTACAGATTGAAGGGTAGCCTTTATAAGCCCGCTATTCAAAAAGGGAGCTGAGGAAAAAATCAGGGAACTATAAAGTGTGCCTTCTATCAGTACTGGGGAAGTCGTTAGAGTCTGTTATCAAGAATTTCATAGCTTGGCATTTGGGAAGCAGCATTATAATCAGATAAAGCCAGCATTGATTTACAAAGGCGAAATCATGCTTGACAGATCAATTGGAATTCTTTGAGGATGTAACTTGTAAAGTTGACCAAAGAGAAGCAGTGGATGTAGTTTATTTAAACTTTCAGGAGGCTTTCAACAAGGTCTCACACAGCAAACTACTATGGAAAGTTAAAGTGCATGGAATTGCGGCTAGTGCCTTGAGATGGATAGAAAGCTGGTTAGCAGATAGGAAGCAAAGAGTTAGCATAAATGGGTCTTTTTTCAATTGGCAGTCAGTGGCTACTGGTGGCAGGAAGCTGCACCATAACCAGTTAGTGACAGGCAGCATGGTTCTGTACCAACTTGATTGAGATTTTTGAAGAGGTGACAAAGATATTTGATGAGGGAAGGGCTGTGAATGTAGTTTGTATGGACTTTAGTAAGCTAGTTGACAAGTCTCATATGGCAGACTGGTACAAAAACTAAAATCAAATGGAATTCGGGGTGGCTGGTTAAATAGATAATGAATTAGCATGGTCATAGAAAACAGAAAAGCAGTGGAAGAATGTTTTTCAGAATGGAGATCTGTAGCTAATGGTGCTCTGCAGGAATCAGTGCTGTGACCTCTGTTGTTTGTAGCGTATATAAATGATCTGAAGGAAAATGTAGATGGTCTGATTAGTAAGTTTGCAGATGACACAAAGATTGCTGCAGATGCTGATCATGCAAGGGACTGTCAGAGCATACAACAGGATATAGGTAGACTGGAAACTTGGGCACAGATGTGGCAAATGGAGTTCGATCTGTCAAATATGAGGTGATGCATTTTGGAGCGTCACATTTAGGCTTGAATTATACTGTAAATGGCAGAACCCTTGGGAACATTAGCATATAGAGGGACCTGGGGCATGCAGGTCCACAGTTCCTTAAAAGTAGCAACACAGCTGGCCAAGGTGATTAAGAAGGCATATGACATGCTTCATCAGCTGGGCATTGAATACAAGAATTGGGAAATCATATTTCAATTTTATAAAACCTTGGTCCGGTCACATTTAGAGTATTGTTTGCAGTTCTGGTCACTACACTACCAGAATGACGTGGAGGCTGTGAAGAGAGTGCGAAGAAGGTTCATCAGAATGTCTCCTGGTCTCCAGGATATTGACTGTGAAGAGAGGTTGAATAAACTAAGATTGTTTTCACTGGAAAAACAGTCTGAGGGGAGACCCAGTACGGGCCTGCAAAATTGAGGGGCAGAGACAGTGTGGATAGTCAGAGGCTTTTTCCCAGGATAGAAATGTTAACTACATGGGGGCACAGATTCAAGGTGAGAGGGGAGGGTTTAAGGGAGATCTTGTGGGGATGTTTTTCATGATGGATGCCTAGGATGTGCTGCCAAAGAAGGTGGTGGAAGCAGGTACATTAGCAACATTTTAAGAAGCATCTTGATGGGTATATGAATAAAGGAGGGAATAGGCGGATGCAGACTGAGTAAGGCAGAAGGCCTTTTTGTTTGTTTAGTTAGGGCATCATGAACGGCACAGGCATGGAGGGCTGAAGGGACCTATGCTTTGCTGTACCTTTATTTGTTTTTAGTCTTTTGACTTTCAACTATTCACATTATATATAAATGATTTGGATAAGGGAACTAAATATATTATCTCTGAAATTGCAGTCAATACAAAGTTGATGGGAGGGTGAAATGTGAGGAGGATGCAGAAATGCTTCAGCATGATTTGGCAGGCTGAGCGTGTGGGCATATGCATGGCAGATTCAGTGTAATCATCATAAATGTGACTTTGATAGCAATAGTAGGAAGGCAGATTATTATTTGAATGGTGGAAGTTAGTGAGATCTTGGTGTCCTTAGTCACTTAAGATAAGCATGCAGGTACAGCAGGCAGTAAAGAAAGCAAATGATATGTTGGCTTCATAGCAAGAAGGTTAGCTAATTGGATTAGAAATTGGCTGGCGGATAGAAGACAGAGGGTGGTGGTTGATGGGAGATATTCATCGTGGAGTTCGGTGACGAGTGGTGTGCCTCAGGGGTCTGTTTTGGGGCCCCTGCTGTTTGTAATTTTTATAAATGATCTGGATGAGGGTATTGAGGGATGGATCAGTAAATTTGCAGATGATACTAAAGTTGGTGGTGTGGTAGATAGTGAAGAGGGGTGTTTTAGTTTACAGAGTGACTTGGACAAGTTGCAGAGCTGGGCCGAGAGGTGGCAAATGGAGTTTAATGTGGAAAAGTGTGAGGTAATGCACTTTGGCAGGAACAATAAATGTGTAGAGTATAGGGCTAATGGTAGGGCTCTTAATAGTGTTGAGGAACAGAAGGATCTTGGTGTATGTGTCAATAGATCCCTGAAAGTAGGCAGTCAAGTGGATAAAGTTGTTAAGAAGGCATATGGAGTCTTAGCTTTTATTGGTAGGGGGATTGAATTTAGGAGCCGCAGCATCATGTTGCAACTGTACAAAACTCTAGTGCGGCCGCACTTGGAGTATTGTGTGCAGTTCTGGTCCCCACATTATAAGAAAGATGTGGAGGCATTGGAGAGGGTAAGAGGAGGTTTACCAGGATGTTGCCTGGTATGGAGGGCAGGTCCTATGAAGAGAGGTTGAAGGATTTGAGGTTGTTTTCGTTAGAAAGGAGGCGGCTAAGAGGGGATCTTATTGAAGCATATAAGATGATTAGAGGTTTGGATAGGGTGGACAGTGATAGCCTTTTTCCTAGGATGGAGAAAGCTAGCACGAGGGGACACAGCTTTAAATTAAGGGGTATGAGTTATAGGACGGATATCAGAGGTAGGTTCTTTACTCAAAGAGTGATTAGGGAGTGGAATGCCCTGCCTGCAGCTGTTGTAGATGCGCCAAGTTTGGTGGCGTTTAAGAGGTTAGTTGATAAGTATATGGATGAGAAGGGAATGGTTTAGTTAGGAGGGGCATTGCTTTTTATTTTGGTCGGCACAACATCGAAGGCCGAAGGGCCTGTTCTGTGCTGTATTGTTCTATGTTCTATGTTCTATGTTTGTGCATTGGAATGTTTTACTGCAATTGTACAGGGTGTTGGTGAAAGTCACGCCAGGAGTATTGTGTTCAGTTTTATATCATTATAAATCGTAAGCACCTTGGGTAGTGTAGTTTCTTTTTCAACCTTTAAAAGTTACTCACCTCGGGAATTCGACCTAATTGTTCCTTGGGAGCACTGTGGAGAGGCAGCGATTTGCGAGTGGAGAGCTTGTGAGTGAGTAGAGCAATTTTTTAAGTCTAAATTTTACTAGTTTTTTTTTAAACTTTTTAAACTTGTAAACCCGGAAGGTGTTGCAAAGCACCTTGGGTAGTGTAGTTTTTTTTTCAACCTCACTATAAATTGGAGTGGTGTGGAATCCCGATACTCTACACAAGTAGAGTATCCCAACCCCACCTCCTCCTCTAACCTAAAAAAGAGAGAGAGAGAGAGGAGCTCTGAGAAGGAGCAGGTAAGTTTGTTTTTGTGTGAGCTGTAAGGTTCTTGGCTCACACAGCCTAAGCAAAAAGGGGAGGCAAGGTAAGTTTTTTTTAATCTTACTTTTTTTTCCTCTGGGTTACTAAAAAGGGGCAAGCATGGGTGTGAGGCCAGCATGTTGTTGCCAGTGTAACATGTGGGAGGTCTTGGAGGCTCCTGGTCTCCCAGATGTCCATACCTGTGATCGCTGTGTGGAGCTGCAATCCCTACGGGACCAGGTAAAAGAACTGAAAATGCAGCTTGAGGACCTTCGACTCATTAGGGAGAATGAGGAGATTATTGATAGGAGCTACAGACAAGTAGTCACACCAGAGCAAAGGGAAGAAGGCACATGGGTAACTATTAGGAAGGGGAAACCTCAGGTGATGGAGAGTACACCGGTGGATGTCCCCCTTCAAAATAAGTACTCTTGCCTGAGTACTACTGTGGGGGACAGCTCATCCAAGGGAGGCAGCGGTGGCCAGCTCCCTGGAGCTGAACAAAAACAAAAACCTAAAAAACAGAGCAAAAAGGCAGTGCTTATAGGGGACTCCCTAGTGAGGGGGGCGGACAGGCGTTTTTGTGGACGCAGACGAGAGTCGCGGATGGTGGTATGTCTCCCTGGAGCTGGGATTCGGGATGTCTCTGGACACGTCCTGGACATCCTGAAAGGGGAGGGTGAAGAACTGGAAGTTGTAGTACATATAGGTACTACTGACATAGGCAGGAAGAGGGAAGTGGACATGAAAAGGGATTATAGGGAACTGGGTAGGCAGCTGAGAGAGAGGAAAGCGAAGGTAGTAATCTCAGGATTGCTGCCTGCGCCTCGGGAGAGTGAGAGCAGGAATAGTATGAGGTGGAGGTTGAATACGTGGCTGAGGGACTGGAGCAGGGGGCAGGGATTCCGGTTCCTGGATCATTGGGACCTCTTTAGGGGCAGGTGTGACCTGTACAGCAAAGACAGGTGGCACCTGAATCCCAGGGGGACTAATATCTTGGCGGGAAGACTGGCTAGGGCTACTGGGGGGACTTTAAAGTAGAAAGGTTAGGGGGAGGGAATAGTGACGTGGATACTGGGAGCAAGGAAGTTAGCTCCCAGGTAGGGAAGGACTCTAGGCAGGATGAGAGGCAGGTTAGACGAGTGGGGGAGAAGGGAAATGTCCAGTCTGAGGGACTGAGCTGTGTCTATTTTAATGCCAGGAGTGTAGTAAATAAGGTGGATGAACTTAGGGCGTGGATTGCTGCTTGGGATTGTGATGTGGTGGCCATTACAGAGACTTGGATGTCTCAGGGACAGGACTGGGTACTACAGGTCCCGGGATTCAGATCCTTCAGGAAGGACAGGGAGGGAGGCAAAAGAGGTGGTGGAGTGGCACTGTTGATCAGAGACAGTGTCATGGCTGCAGAGAAGGTGGATACCGAGGAGGGAATGTCTACGGAGTCTCTGTGGGTGGAAGTTAGGAATAGCAAAGGGTCGGTGACGTTGCTGGGTGTATTCTATAGGCCGCACAATAGTGACAGGGAAGTTGAGGTGCAGATAGGGAAAGAGATACTGGAGAGATGTAGAAATAACAGAGTTGTTGTGATGGGAGACTTCAATTTCCCAAACATTGACTGGAATATCCCAAGGGTAAGGGGTTTGGATGGGGAGGACTTTGTTAGGTGTGTTCAGGAGGGTTTCCTGACACAGCACGTGGACAAGCCTACGAGAGGAGAGGCTGTACTGGACCTGGTACTAGCTAATGAACCAGGACAGGTGATGGATCTCTCGGTAGGAGAGCATCTTGGGGATGGAGATCATAATTCTATCTCCTTCACCCTTGCATTGGAAAAGGATAGGATCAGGCAGGCTAGGAAGGTGTTTGTCTGGAATAAGGGGAAATATGAAGACATCAGGCAGATGTTGGGGCGAATAAACTGGAAGGAGGTGTTCTTGGGGAAAAGCACAGAAGGAAGGTGGCAGATATTCAAGGAATGCTTGTCTGGAGCTCTGCACGACAACGTTCCGGTGAGACAAGGAGGTTTTGGTAGGTCGAGGGAACCGTGGTGCACGAAGGCTGTGGTGAACCTAGTCAGGAAGAAAAGAAAGGTGTATAAAAGGTTCAAAGAGCTAGGAGATGTTGGGGATCTAGAGAAGTATAAGGTTTATAGAAGAGAGCTTAAAAAGGAAATTAGGAGAGCCAGAAGGGGTCATGAGAAGGCCTTGGCTGGTAGGATTAAGGAGAATCCCAAGGCCTTCTACAAATATGTGAAAAGTAAAAGGATGAGAAGAGAAGGGATAGGACCTATAAAAGGTGAAGGGGGAAAAGTCTGTATGGAACCGGAAGAAATGGCAGAGGTGCTTAATGAGTACTTTGCCTCAGTATTTACGGTGGAAAGTGATCTGGGAGGATGCACTACAAGTTTGCGGCAGACTGAAAAGATTGAGTATGTAGATATTAAGGAAGCGGATGTGTTAGAACTTTTAAATGCTATCAAGATAGACAAGTCTCCGGGACCAGATGGGATGTACCCCAGGTTATTGTGGGAGGTGAGGGATGTCATTGCAGAGCCCCTGGCGATGATCTTTGCGTCGTCAATGGAGACGGGAGAGGTTCCGGAGGATTGCGGATGTGGTCCCTATTTTCAAGAAAGGGAACAGGGATAGTCCTGGAAATTACCGACCGGTGAGTCTCACCTCAGTGGTTGGTAAGCTGATGGAGAGGCTTCTGAGGGACAAGATTTATGAGCATTTGGAGAAGTTTAGGTTGATTAGAAATAGTCAGCATGGTTTTGTAAAAGGCAGGTCGTACCTTACGAGCTTAATTGAGTTCTTCAAAAATGTGACTGAACACATTGACGAAGGAAGAGCAGTGGACGTGGTGTACATGGACTTCAGCAAGGCATTTGACAAGGTCCCCCATGCAAGACTTCTTGAGAAGGTGAGAGGGCATGGGATCCAAGGGGCTTTGGCTTTGTGGATCCAGAACTGGCTTGCCTGCAGAAGGCAGAGGGTGGTTGTGGATGGCTCTTTTTCTGCATGGAGGTCGGTCACCAGTGGAGTGCCCCAGGGATCTGTTCTAGGACCCTTGCTGTTTGTCATTTTCATAAGTGACCTGGATGAGGAAGTGGAGGGATGGGTGAGTAAGTTCACCGATGACACGAAGGTCGGTGGTGTTGTGGATGGTCTGGAGAGATGTCAAAAGTTGCAGCATGACATCGACAGGATGCAAGACTGGGCGGAGAAGTGGCAGATGGACTTCAACGCGGATAAATGTGTTGTGGTCCATTTTGGCAGATCCAACGGGATGAATGAGTACACTATCAAAGGTAGGAGTCTTAGCTGTGTGGAAGAGCAGAGGGATCTTGGGGTCCGGGTCCATAAGACTCTCAAATCGGCCTCCCAGGTGGAGGATGTGGTTAAGAAAGCTTACGGTGTACTGGCCTTCATTCATCGAGGGATTGAGTTCAGGAGTCAGGAGGTAATGCTGCAGCTTTATAGGACCCTTGTCAGACCACACTTGGAGTACTGTGCGCAGTTCTGGTCGCCTCACTATAGGAAGGACGTGGAAGCTATTGAAAGGGTGCAGAGGAGATTTACAAGGATGTTGCCTGGATTGGGAGGCATGCCTTATGAAGACAGGTTGAGGGAGCTGGGACTGTTCTCCCTGGAGAGACGAAGGTTGAGAGGCGACCTGATAGAGGTTTACAAGATGTTGAGAGGAATAGATAGGGTGGACTCTCAGAGACTATTTCCCAGGGCTGAAATGGTCGCGATGAGAGGGCACAGATTTAAGGTGCAGGGAAGCAAGTACAGAGGGGATGCTAGGGGAAAGTTTTTCACTCAGAGGGTGGTGAGTGAATGGAATCGGCTGCCGTCGGTGGTGGTCGAGGCGAACTTGCTGGGGTCTTTTAAAAGACTTCTGGATGAGTATATGGGATCCAATGGGATTGGGGGTTATAGATAGGTCTATGGCTGGGTAGGTTTTGATGTGTTCGGCACAACTTGTGGGCCGAAGGGCCTGTTTGTGCTGTAGTGTTCTATGTTCTATGTTATCTGGGGAAGCTTGTCCTATATGGAGGGAGTCAACAAAGCCTACAAGCCTGATTGCTAGGATGGCAGGTCTGTCATATGAGGAGAGACTAAGTCTGTTCGGATTATGTTCATTGGTGTTCAGAAAAGTGAGAGGGGGTCTCATTGAAACTTGTAAAATTCTAACAGGATTAGACAGCGTAGATTCAGAAAGAATGTTCCCAGTGGTGAGGTTCCAGAATTCAGGATCATAGTTTGAGTATAAGAGATAAACATTTTAGGACTGAGGTGAAATTTCTTCACCCAGAAGGTAGTAAATGTGTGGAATTCACTATCATAGAATGTAATTCGGGCCAAAACGTGTGATTTCAAGAAGAAATTAGATATAATTCTTGGAGCTAAAGGGATCAAGGATATGGGGGGAAGGGGAAATCAGGATATCGAATTTGATGATCAGCCATGATCATAATGAATGGTGGAGCAGGCCAAAGGGCCTATTTCTACTTCAATCTTCTATGTTTCTATGGATTGTGGCCTTTCAATTTCATGAACTGCTCTTCTTCAATCTCATGAACTGCTGTCCTTCAATCTCATGGGCTGTGTCTCTGCAGTGTTAAGGATTGTCTCTGGTTAGCCTCAATAAAATTTCTGGTTTTGTACTATTCCTGTTGGCAAAAACAAGCTGCTGACATTTCACCCTTCCTTTTCCAAAGTTTGAAATAAGTTGATCCTGTGGTCTGGTGTTTACAATAGCTTTTCACAGACTTTCCAGACCTTGCAGGTAACTTACCTTCGAGATCGAGATAGTCTGCTTCTAGAAACTTTGCAAATGTGATCAGCCAACGCTGTATGTCACTGAGCAGTTAGATTCACCGTTTCTTTTGTAAAAATCCAAAATTATTCAATCACTTTTCTAGTGAGTGCAAGATGAAGGAATTAATTTTTGATTATTCATTGAATCACCATAGATACGATTAAATTAATCTTCTTTCACATTGCCGTTGAAAGCTATTGGTGACCATCATATTATGCTATATGATAATAATAAAAATCACGGAGCAAAAAACAAAGAAAATTTCAGCACAGGAACAGGCCCTTCAGCCCTGCACTGACAATACTGTCTGACTTAACTAAAACCCCTACCATTCCGGGGACCATATCCTATTCCCATCCTATTCATGTACTTGTCAAGATGCCCTTTCAAAGTTACTACTGTATTCGCTTTCACTACCTCCACTGCCAATGAGTTCCAGGCACCCAGCACTCTATAAAAATCTGCCTTGTACATCTCTTTTAAACTTTGCCCCTCGTACCTTAAACCTATGTCCCCCAATTGACTCTTGCACCCTGGGAAAAAGCTTCTGACTGTCCACTCTGTCCGTGCCTCTCATAATCTTGTAGATTTCTATCAGGTCTCCCCTCAACCTCCACCGCTCCATAGCCATGTTCCTTACTGAAGGATGTTACTTTACATTGTTATAAAGGGGGAGGTCTATCTCCTCTCTGAGAACTAACACTCAATCACTCAAAGGGAAGTACCTCGCTTTATAATCTATTAAAGAGTATGTGAGAAGGGGTAATATCTGCGCTTCAGAAACTTCTAGTGGTTAAATTAAAATAACTATCTGAGAATCTCTGTCAAAGCAACAATAACACTATTTATCTAACTAACAGTGAACAGGTTAAACTGTTAACAAATCAAATAAAACACAATCCTAATAGAATGCTGTTTTGATAAATACAATTCCCACTTATTAACAAAAAAATAGATATTTTAGTCACTCTCAAAACAAACCACGTTTTATCTTCCGGAATCTTCTGTCTTCTTTGTTGATTTCTTCTGCCTTCAGTATCAAGATGAGGCTTTCTTTTAGTACTTTTTCAATGCAAATGAGGTTTGAGTTAAAAGCTATTAGCTATGGCAGAGACAGCTTCTGCTGTGGTAGTTACTGGTTGTTCCTCTGGAGCTGGAAGCTGGCTTTTATATTCCTGATGCTGTAGCAACATCCCCATAAAAACATTGGTTTACAGGTTACCAAAACATCAGATTCAAACTTGATAGGCTGCTGTTATTCAGATGCTTAGTTTAAACAGGGTAAAACTCAAAAACAACCTGTTGTCTTGGCAACATTACTGCTTAGCCTCCTGATACAATGTTTTACCCTTTGTTCTCTATGTACTTACGTTTGTACCTGCATCTCTCCTTTTAACTCTAAAAAGAAAGAAATACCATTTTTTAAACTGAATCATGAAATGCTTTCTTCTCTTCGGATTTTACAATATTTTATAATTTTACAATCACTAACTTCACAACAACATCATGTACTGCCTCCCAAATTTATGATTCCCAAAGATAGATAGATATCATTTCAGCGTCAACATTTTGTTCAATATAACAGTTTTCAAATTACATCAAAGGTGGAGGGGTTCTGTGCTGCAGGGTTTGCTTGGGGGTGAGAGGCATGCATGGGGGTTTCTATTATTTTTTCAATATCTTTTGCAAACCTGAGTTGTTAATTTGGTGCCAGTGCCTCAGACTGACCATATAGAAACATTTTCCTTGCTCTACCTATTTTTTGGTATCTACATGGACCACGACAACTGGATCTTCTCTCTCCCATTCCAGCCCGGAGCAAAACTTTTTCCTTACTACAACTCCAATCCCCCCATTTAAATGGTTTTGTACCATGGTTAGTTTGCTCATACATGTTAGAACATAGAACATTACAGCGCAGTACAGGCCCTTCAGCCCTCGATGTTGCGCCGGCCAGTGGACCCTCTAACCTAAACTATTCCAATATCATCCATATGCCTATCCACCGAACATTTGAATGCTCCCAAAGTAGGCGAGTCCACAACTGCTGCAGGCAGGGCATTCCACGCCCTCACCACCCTCTGTGTAAAGAACCTGCCTCTGACATCAGTCCTATAACTACCACCTCTTAATTTAAAGTTATGTCCCCTCGTGTTGGTCATCACCATCCGAGGAAAAAGGCTCTCACTATCCACCCTATCCAATCCCTTAATCATCTTATACGCCTCAATTAGGTCACCGCGTAACCTTCTTCTCTCTAATGAAAATAACCTCAGGTCCCTCAGCCTTTCCTCATAAGGCCTTCCCACCATACCAGGCAACATCCTGGTAAACCTCCTCTGCACCCTTTCCAATGCTTCCACATCTTTCTTATAATGCGGCGACCAGAACTGTACGCAATACTCCAAGTGCAGCTGCACCAGAGTTTTGTACAGCCTTAGAACATAGAACATTATAGCACAGTGCAGGCCCTTCGGCCCTCAATGTTATATGGATCAGTGAATCCAATCTGAAGCCCATCTAACCTACACTATTCCGATATCATCCATATGTTTATCCAGTAACCATTTAAATCCCCTTACTCTTATCCAGACAAACTGAGAGAATCTCAAAACTATTGGATAATTGGAGATGTTAACACTCCTGCCTTTGGGTCCTCTTATTTGCCTCACTTTCAGTCACATATACCTGATCATTGTCCAATCAGAAGACCCTATCCTAAGTGGTATGACTGCCTCCTGTTACAAATCATCCAAGTAACTTTCTCCCTCTCTCACGTGCCTCCCGTTCAATGAATTGGAGCTGAAGCTCCATAGTCCACAAACATTTACTTCAGACGTACTGGCCCTTGATCACAATGTTATTCAGGATCTCCCAGTTTTGCAGCCTTGTCATATCAATTGTCCTGCCATCTGTAATATGTTTAGTTAACTACTTAATTAAATTGAATTATTTACCTTTTATATGTATTAACTTTACATTAGCTAATTGGATTAGAAATTGGCTGGCAGATAGAAGACAGAGGGTGGTGATTGATGGGAGATATTCATCGTGGAGTTCGGTGACGAGTGGTGTGCCTCAGGGGTCTGTTTTGGGGCCCCTGCTGTTTGTAATTTTTATAAATGATCTGGATGAGGGTATTGAGGGATGGATCAGTAAATTTGCAGATGATACTAAAGTTGGTGGTGTGGTAGATAGTGAAGAGGGGTGTTTTAGTTTACAGAGTGACTTGGACAAGTTGCAGAGCTGGGCCGAGAGGTGGCAAATGGAGTTTAATGTGGAAAAGTGTGAGGTAATGCACTTTGGCAGGAACAATAAATGTGTAGAGTATAGGGCTAATGGTAGGGCTCTTAATAGTGTTGAGGAACAGAAGGATCTTGGTGTATGTGTCAATAGATCCCTGAAAGTAGGCAGTCAAGTGGATAAAGTTGTTAAGAAGGCTTATGGAGTCTTAGCTTTTATTGGTAGGGGGATTGAATTTAGGAGCCGCAGCATCATGTTGCAGCTGTACAAAACTCTAGTGCGGCCGCACTTGGAGTATTGTGTGCAGTTCTGGTCGCCACATTATAAGAAAGATGTGGAGGCATTGGAGAGGGTACAGAGGAGGTTTACCAGGATGTTGCCTGGTATGGAGGGCAGGTCCTATGAAGAGAGGTTGAAGGATTTGAGGTTGTTTTCGTTAGAAAGGAGGCGGCTAAGAGGGGATCTTATTGAAGCATATAAGATGATTAGAGGTTTAGATAGGGTGGACAGTGATAGCCTTTTTCCTAGGATGGAGAAAGCTAGCACGAGGGGACACAGCTTTAAATTAAGGGGTATGAGTTATAGGACGGATATCAGAGGTAGGTTCTTTACTCAAAGAGTGATTAGGGAGTGGAATGCCCTGCCTGCAGCTGTTGTAGATGCGCCAAGTTTGGTGGCGTTTAAGAGGTTAGTTGATAAGTATATGGATGAGAAGGGAATGGTTTAGTTAGGAGGGGCATTGCTTTTTATTTTGGTCGGCACAACATCGAAGGCCGAAGGGCCTGTTCTGTGCTGTATTGTTCTATGTTCTATGTTCTATGTTCTATAGTTTTGTATAGTATTTTAAATCTTGGGACTGGAAGAGATGTTAATTACTTATCAGAAACTCACCAAACGGCTAGTTCCTTTCCTTGCAGTTGATTAAGAACCAATTGCTTACAGGGTGAGAAAATTAGAAACAGCCATAGGAAACAAACATCTTCTTTTCCCATTCACCAAACTCTAAGGTACATACTCAGTTTCTCAACTGCACTCTTTGCATCAGTTTCACTAATCACTTCAAATTTAAAGGAAACAACTGGGATGAGAGAAACCATATTTAACCAAAAGTTAACTGCTTAGCCTTTTTAGCAGAATGTATTCACCTGTCCAGAGTTAGAAGGAAGATAGTCTACTTACACAGTATTTTCCAGTTTCGGCTAACTATAGGCTTGACTAGATTTTACAAGAATAAAATGAACACTGCAGTGCTCCGCAATCACAAAACTCCCAGTATACATGAGGTTCCTAAGCTGCTCTCTCTTGAAACCAAAGCAAATGCTGCAATAAAACTGCAAAAATGCAACATTGTTAACTGAACGTGTGGTTAGTTTATTGTTTCACAGTTCTTTAGTGGGACTGCAAAAATCTGTGCAAATGCATGATGAACTGATTCCTTGATAGTGGATAAAAGTGTTAAGAGAGAAATTTTCTAACACTATTTTGTTTTATCCTTTAGCAGGTCATTAAAAGAACCAAGGTAAGTACAAAAAGGAGATTCTGTCACCTTTTAAGTTACCATTTATAAAGACAAAAACACTTGTTTTAAGACCTCTCCCGTGAGAACACTCTTAATAGCAGTCCTTTTTCCTTTATCTGCTTCTTCCATATACATTCAGAATGTTAAGGGAGAAAATTAAGGAATTAGTTGGCCCCAATATTCTCTCAGTACTTGGAGAAGGGTCTGTTTTGCAGTTTCCTTGCCACAACCAATCAGGTTGAGAGAACAAAGAAACAAAAAACAAAGAAAATTACAGAATGGGAACAGGCCCTTCAGCCCTCCAAGCCTGCACCGACCGTGCTGCCTGACTGAACTAAACCCCCTTACCCTTCCAAGGACCATATCCCTCTATTCTCATCCTATTCATGTATTTGTCAAGATGCCTTTAAAAATTACTGTTATATCTGCTTTCACTGCCTCCCCCCAGCGGCGAGTTCCAAGCACCCAGTGCTCTCTATGTAAAAAGTCTGCCTCGTACATCTCCTTTAAACCTTGCTCCTCATATGTTAAACCTATTCCCCCAAGTAATTGACTCTTCCACCCTGGGAAAAAGCTTCTGACTATTCACTCTGTCCATATCCCTCATAATCTTGTAGATTTCAATCAGGTCATCCCTCAACCTTGGGCAAAGTATTGGAGAGAATTATTAGGGATAGGATTTATAGTTATTTAGAGAGAAATGAATTGATTGGGGATAGTCAGCATGGTTTCGTGAAGGGTAGGTCATGCCTTACTAACCTCCTTGAGTTTTTTGAGAAAGTGACCAGAGAGGTGGATGGGGGTAAGGCGGTTGATGTAGTATATATGGAATTTAGTAAGGCTTTTGATAAGGTGGCCCATGGAAGACTTCTACAGAAAATGCAGATGTGTGGAATAGAGGGTGATTTAGCTAATTGGATTAGAAATTGGCTGGCAGATAGAAGACAGAGGGTGGTGGTTGATGGGAGATATTCATCGTGGAGTTCGGTGACGAGTGGTGTGCCTCAGGGGTCTGTTTGGGGCCTCTGCTGTTTGTAATTTTTATAAATGATCTGGATGAGGGTATTGAGGGATGGATCAGTAAATTTGCAGATGATACTAAAGTTGGTGAAGTGGTAGATAGTGAAGAGGGGTGTTTTAGTTTACAGAGTGACTTGGACAAGTTGCAGAGCTGGGCCGAGAGGTGGCAAATGGAGTTTAATGTGGAAAGTGTGAGGTAATGCACTTTGGCAGGAACAATAAATGTGTAGAGTATAGGGCTAATGGTAGGGCTCTTAATAGTGTTGAGGAACAGAAGGATCTTGGTGTATGTGTCAATAGATCCCTTAAAGTAGGCAGTCAAGTGGATAAAGTTGTTAAGAAGGCATATGGAGTCTTAGCTTTGATTGGCAGGGGGATTGAATTTAGGAGCCGCAGCATCATGTTGCAACTGTACAAAACTCTAGTGCGGCCGCACTTGGAGTATTGTGTGCAGTTCTGGTCCCCACATTATAAGAAAGATGTGGAGGCATTGGAGAGGGTACAGAGGAGGTTTACCAGGATTTGCCTGGTATGGAGGGCAGGTCCTATGAAGAGAGGTTGAAGGATTTGAGGTTGTTTTCGTTAGAAAGGAGGCGGCTAAGAAGGGATCTTATTGAAGCATATAAGATGATTAGAGGTTTAGATAGGGTGGACAGTGATAGCTTTTTTCCTAGGATGGAGAAAGCTAGCACGAGGGGACACAGCTTTAAATTAAGGGGTATGAGTTATAGGACGGATATCAGAGGTAGGTTCTTTACCCAAATGGTGGTTCGGGAGTGGAATGCCCTGCCTGCAGCTGTTGTAGATGCGCCAAGTTTGGTGGCGTTTAAGAGGTTAGTTGATAAGTATATGGAAGATAAGGGAATGGTTTAGTTTGGAGGGTCATTGCTTTTTATATTGGTCGGCGCAACATCGAAGGCCGAAGGGCCTGTTCTGTGCTGTAATGTTCTATGTTCTATGTTCAACCCCTGTCATTTCAGTGAGAACAAGGCAAGTTTCTCCTCATAGCTAATGCCCTCTATGCCAGACAACATCCTGGTAAATCTTTTCTATACTCTCCAAAGCTCCCTTCTGGTAGCGTGGCAACCAGAATTGAACACTATATTCCAAGTGCAACCTAACTAAGGTTCTATAAAGCTGCAACATGACTTATCAATTTTTAAACTTGGTACCCCAGCCAATGAAAGCATACAATTCCCACTACCTTCTCCACCTGTGTTGCCAGTTTCAGTGATCTGTATGCCCATATACCCAGATCCCTTTGCCTTTCAATACTGTTAAGGGTTTTGCCATTTACTGTATGTTTCCTATCTGTATTAGACCTTCCAAAATGCATGACTTCACATTTGTCCAGATTAAATTCCATTTGCCATTTTTCTATCCAAGTCTCCAACTGATTTAAATCCTGCTGTATTCTTTGATAGTCTTCATCACTATCCGTAAACCCACCAGCCTTTGTGTCACCCGTTGGCAATTTTCAGGTTGGTGAGCTATGACATTAAGACATATCTGGGAATTGGAAAGCTGGGTGAGGGAGATAGGAGACTTGAGGGAGGATATGGGAAGGGACCATAGGAAGGGCCTATGGGGTGGGGTTGGGGGAACAGAAGGATAATGGATGAAACCAGTAGCAGACTTGCACTTTGGGGGGCCCTGCACTCACCTTAGTTTCACGCTCCCACCAATGAAGTCATGCCCACCCCCGATGATGTCACAGGCCTCCTGACCCCCAGCTACTCACCCCACAGAACACAAAGTACAGGCCACAAAAAATATACAAATTGATCACTGCTTTTTTAAAAAAATTATTCTGCTTTTAATTTACATCAACTGTAGTGATGTTTAGCATTTCCACCAATTCATAAATCCTGAGACTTAATCGGCTTTGCAAACTTTTTTTGGGTGACACTTTCTGAGTAGCCTTAGCTTTTAGATTGCCTTGTACCAATGCAAGCACAAAAAAGGACACTCTGAAGATATTCAGAAAAAGCACAATGCAGTAGTTCCAACTGGTGCCTCTCTTGCTGAGATTGTGACTAAGAGGGATCAGAAGCCTATTGTGAACAAGGTTCAACATGAGTAAGGCCAAAACTGCAACAAAGAAAGTCAGTGCAGCTGCATTTTGATCAGTGCTTAACTGCTTTAGTACTTTTAATTTATAAAAACAGTGATTAGCACTGCTGCCTCACAGCACCAGGGATCCGGATTCGATTCCTGGCTTGGGCCTTTGTCTTTGTGGAGTTTGTATGTCCTCCCCGTGTCTGCAAGAATTTCCTCCAGGTGGTCTGGTTTCCCCACACAGTGCAGAACACGCACTGGTTAGATGCATTGATCCAAACAGGCACCGGCATGTGGTGACATGAGGAATTTCACAGTAACTTCATTGCAGTGTTAATGTAAGCCTTACTGTGACTAATAAGTAAACTTTTAAAAGCTTTTAGTTTGTAATTGCTGAATTGAAATCCTAGCTTGCCTGTTGTCAGAATAACGGTATAGATGGTCAGTATTACAATCTGTGTCTTGAAACGAGCAAACATGGAACTAGCCGATGAGCAACACGATGGAAAAATCAGTCGATGACGTGACTACAGTTCAAAATAAGCCAACTCAATTAAGAGCAAATACTCCAATTAACCAAATGCATTTCCTGCCATTCTGTATATTTAGAGTCACAGTCTCAGTTAACCTCATACTTTCTGTCACAAAATGAAAATTCACGTAACTAATTTCAGTGAGTCCCAGCTCAATATCAAAGAACAATACAGCACAAGAAACAGGCCCTTCGGCCCTCCAAGCCTGCGCTGCTCGTTGGTCCAACTAGACCATTCTTTTATATCCCTTCATTCCCAGTCTGCTCATGAGCAAGTGAGAGCTTGTCTGGGATAGTCCAATTGTGTTGCAATGAAAAGTCATCGACCTGAAATGTTACTCAGTTCCTCTCTACTCGATAAAGGCAAAGTCTCCATAGTCCCAGATGACCATAAGCTGCTCTCCCCTCAAAGGGAGGAGACCTGAGGCTCACTAGGATTCTATTCTTTGTCCCGGAAGAAATTTTCTGAAGGCCCATCTTGAGAGTGATAGGGGACAGCAGTTAGAACTATCAGCATGTGACCAGCAGCCATTATGCCAGACCAGCAAATAGTCGCTTTTGAAAACAAAATTTAAACGAGAGAATATGCAAGAGGAACAAATATTAAAAATATTTTTGCTTCATCCCTTTTTGGCATGGCAATCTAGATAGCTTTCCTTTTCAACAATTTTTCTTCATAAAATCATCAATTACATCACCATGGATGAAATCTTGTAAAGACGCACGTTCGATCGTCAATACTCCTAAACTTGTCAAATGTTCTTGAACTCCTCGTACTTCACAAATAATTTTTTGCTCTTGTCAATACAGAGAAAGAATATTCACTGGAAACATTTGTAGTACGTTATTTTCAGAATGATCTCCATTTTGGAAAGATTACCGATAAACCATCATGTCCAAATCTATACAAATCAGCTGGTGATCTTGAAGCACAGGGCATGTAATGTCAATGAAATGAATGAATTGTTTCACTCCATCTTCAAGGAAATTTGTGTCTTTGTCCTCCCAGTAGAATTTATTAACTTTTTTTCCTGCAGTGGCTTTTAGATTCTCAGCCAAATCTCTATTGAAATGCACATAAAACAAATCAACAGTTTTCTTCAGTGATTCACTTCTTAGAGGAGGTCCCAAAGAAGACTATGGCAACAGTCTCAGCAATTTCCTCCAGTAAAAACATCCTTCTTTAAACTGAGAAAAAACACAAATCAATTCTTCCAGATGATTTACATCTTTGAACAAACACATAGTTTTAATATGAGCTTTGGAAGTTTCATGATCGGCCATATCTTCTAACGTTTCTTCAGTTAGAGTACCATTTGATATATGCTTTTTGCCTTTGCCAGGTTAATAATTTGCAAACATAATAGTAGACTGCCTTAGAGATTTCCAAAAAAAAGAACATATTTCTAATTTCTGTCGTCCCATTTTCTTTCATGCTCAGAAAATGGGACTTTTGTGCACTAGCACTCGTGGTTGTCCAAAAGTGCCTGCACTATGCAGTTGCTGCCCTTCATCAGGCAGCTCATGCCCTCAACCATTGAGAGTTTGTTCTCAGCCATGGAATACATGTCCTGCACCGAGGTTTCCATTATGCATTGTTGGCTTGGTTGGCTCAGATTGCTAGTACCGTCTCCTCAAACAGAATGTGATGTGTTTCCTCCAATCAGCCTTGCAGTCGGAGGAGGGATGTTGATATTCCTTCCTGATATCTGTTACTGCAGTTCCAGCAGCTAGGGAATAACCAAACCTGGATTAACAGAATCCTGAACTCCATAATTCCGCAAGTGCTGGAACTCTGGGACACCTCTACCTCCATCTGCTACAGATTGTCAGCTGTGAGTTGCTCACTAGTGAGTGATCTCTGCCAATTTTTAAGTATCTGTGCCGGGGAAGGTGTGTATGAGAGCTGTGATGCTAACCTCCAAAATATTTTCCTTGGAGTTGTTTGGGTTAGTCATCCCCAAGGGAATGGGTGCAAAGGAGGTTAACCTGGTATGGTAGGAAGGTCTTATGAGGAAAGGCTGAGGGACTTGAGGTTGTTTCGTTAGAGAGAAGGTTGTTAAAACGTGACTTAATTGAGAGATACAAGATGATCAGAGGATTAGATAGGGTGGACAGTGAGAGCCTTTTTTGTCGGATGGTGATGGCTAACACAAGGGGACGTAGCTTTGCATTGAGGGGTGATAATTATAGGACAGATGTCAGAGGCATTTTTTTATTCAAAGGGTACTAAGGGCGTGGAATGCCCTGCCTGCAGCAGTAGTGGACTTGCCAACTTTAAGGGCATTCAAATGGTCATTGGATAGGTATATGGATAATACTGGAGTTGTTTAGTTTAGAGGGTCATTAGATTGGTTCCGCTGGTTGGCGCAACATCGAGGGCCAAAGGGCCTGTACTGCACTTAATGTTTTTATGTTTATGTTCTAAAGTGTGACAAGTTGGGCTGGGCTGGTCAATTGATTGACCTGCAAGAGAAGTGAGATGGGTGTAAAGACAGCAGGAGCCTCGTATGAGGCTGGTCCCATAGCTGCAATTTAACGAGTGTTGTCACTTTTGTTTCTTATCCCTCCTTGCCCTCAAGATCTTGCATCTCTCCAACCAGCCCAAGGACTGACACCTTGAAAAACTTGAGTGTTTTTATCTCAGGCATTACAACAGCTGTGCCCACTCATGCCAAATGTGCTTGAGCTTGTTCTGCAATGAGACAAATGGAGAGAGTGTAGGCAGGGTACATGTCAGATAGTAAAGATGTCCGATATGTGTGGTAGGTGAGTGGAAGTGGAGATGTGAGGGAAAGAGGAGCCACTGTGGGTGAGGAATGGTGAGTATTGGGACCCTGTGAGGTGGCAGTGAGTGAGTTCCCCATGGAAGTATGATGGGTGTGTGAGTGGGTGCTTGGTGATTTAACCCTACACTGGATCCTCATGTTCTTATGACGTAAGCTGGTGCTCATTTGCATTGTCATTGCCTCCCTTGCAGAGTTAGTGACCTTGCTGACAAGCCTTCTGCCTGTTTGAAAGTACAAAATATCATTGTTCTGCTCTACCTCATTCAGTATCTTAATAAGGGTTCCCTCTGAAAGCCTTGGGGCTGTCTTCCTGTCTGCTATCCCCTCACTTGGAACGAACATTGGAGAGATATTAAAAGGTGTGCCTGCCTAATTGTTGAGGTTAGGTAATGCTGGGGTGAGCAGATCAGTAGTCATGATGTAGAGATGCCGGCGTTGGACTGGGGTAAACTCAGTAAAGTTTCACCATGCCAATTTTAAATCCAACCAATTTATTTGATAGTAATCGCAAGCTTTTGACTCTATGGCCTTCGTCAGGCATTTGCATTTGCCTGATGAAGGCCATAGTGTCAAAAGCTCGCGAATTTACTATCAAATAAATTGGTTGGATTTAAAATTGGTATTGTGAAACTTTACTGAGCAGATCAGAGGCAGGCCATCACAAGCACAGTATGAAACTGGTGATTTTTTTTCAAATTAGCTGAAGACATAGTAATGGGATTCTGTCTGGTGTTCTTGCTGAAATCAACAATGAAAAAACATTGAAAGTTTCCACCCATTGTGTTGTTAATATAATTTCAGCATTAATAATGTGTCAGATTTTGATGCATTTCAGTTACATGTCACAATCTATACATTCCCTAAAATATCTTTATATCTGATTGTCAGTTAGTGAAAAATATGTTTAAAATCTTTAGAGATGATTTCCTGTCTTTTCTTAGGAAATAGATTTTTATTCTTTCACTGTGATTTAGTCTTAGCAACAAAAAGGAATAGAAACTCACCACTGTCTTGCACATTAGTTTAATATTAAATTTGCCAGGGGATTGGTTCATGAAGGAAATTAGAACGTAAATCATCAAGGCTTGAGAACACAAATTGATTCTATTCCATTGTTCAAGAAGGGGAATAGAGACTTTCCTGGGAATTATAAACCAGTGAGACTTACTTCTGTTGTGGGCAAAGTATTGGAAAGAATTATTAGGGATAGGATTTATAGTTATTTAGAGAGAAATGAATTGATTGGGGATAGTCAGCATGGTTTTGTGAAGGGTAGGTCGTGCCTTACTAACCTCATTGAGTTTTTTGAAAAAGTGACCAAAGAGGTGGATGGGGGTAAGGCAGTTGAAGTGGTATATATGGACTTTAGTAAGGCGTTTGATAAGGTGGCCCATGGAAGACTTCTGCAGAAAATGCAGATGTATGGGATAGAGGGTGATTTAGCTAATTGGATCAGGAATTGGCTAGCAGATAGAAGACAGAGGGTGGTGGTTGATGGGAGATATTCATCTTGGAGTTCGGTGACAAGTGGTGTACCTCAGGGGTCTGTTTTGGGGCCCCTGCTGTTTGTAATTTTTATTAATGATCTGGATGAGGGTATTGAAGGATGGATTAGTAAATTTGCAGATGACACTAAAGTCGGTGGAGTGGTAGATAGTGAAGAGGGGTGTTATATTTTGCAGAGAGACTTGGACAAGTTGCAGAGCTGGGCCGAGAGGTGGCAAATGGAGTTTAATGTGGAAAAGTGTGAGGTAATTCACTTTGGCAGGAATAACAAATGTGTAGAGTATAGGGCTAATAGTAGAACTCTTAATAGTGTTAATGAACAGAGGGATCTTGGTGTATATGTGCATAGATCCCTGAAAGTTAGCAATCAAGTCGATAACGTTGTTAAAAAGGCATACGGAGTCTTAGCTTTTATTGGTAGGGGGATTGAATTTCGGAGCTGCAACGTCATGTTGCAACTGTACAAAGCTCTAGTGCGGCCGCATTTGGAGTATTGTGTACAGTTCTGGTCCCCGCATTATAAGAAAGATGTGGAGGCATTGGAGAGGGTACAGAGGAGGTTTACCAGGATGTTGCCTGGTATGGAGGGCAGGTCTTATGAAGAGAGGCTGAGGGATTTGCGGTTGTTTTCGTTAGAAAGGAGGCGGCTAAGAGGGGACCTAATCGAAACATATAAGATGATTAGAGGTTTAGATAGGTGGACAGTGATAGCCTTTTTCCTAGGATGGAGAAAGCTAGCACGAGGGGACACAGCTTTAAATTAAGGGGTGGTGGTTGTAGGACGGATGTCAGAAGTAGGTTCTTTACCCAGAGGGTGGTAAGGGTATGGAATGCTCTGCCTGCTGCAGTTGTAGATGCGCCAAGTTTGGTGGCATTTAAGAGGTTAGTAGATAAGTTTATGGATGAAAAGGGAATGGTTTAAGTTAGAGGGTCATTGCTTTTTCTTAATTGGTCGGCGCAACATCGAAGGCCGAAGGGCACGTTCTGCGCTATGTTCTATGTTCTAGGACGATGGGCTTCAAATGTCCTCTGTGTGGTAATGATAGAGTCACTTAGTTAAATTGCTTTTATGAACATTGAGCTCGGTTACAAATGAAGATGAAAGAATTACTCATTGTAATATTGGTGAATAATATCTTACTTTGTGCTTGAGTGAAATTAATAATATTCCAGTCTAAAATAAAAATTCACCACTTCCAGGTTCCATTCTAGTATTATAACAAAAGTAAATGTTAGAGAACATTGAAAAGTCACAATCTAAAATGTTAACTGTCTTTTCAGTGATACTGCCATATCTGCTGTGTTATTCTAGCATTTTGTGTGTTTATTTTAGACTTCCATCATTCACAGTATTTGCTTTTAGAGTACAGCCTGATTCCAGACAATTTGTTAGAGTAAATTTTAACAATCTCTTCATGTCGTAGAAAAAGACAATGCTAATTTGATGAGTGAATTTATGGCATGAGTTACTGCAACATATTAGTATGTGTATAATGGGATCAAAAAGACGTCAGACGTACATCAGTGTCTCTCTGTATCAATACCAATGTCAAATTGCTTCATACACTTTGGAAAATGGATATCTATATGAACATGGTGAGTCATGTTGTTTCAAGACTGAGTTATAAATGCTCAGTGTAATTCATAGTGAAGTTTTTTAAATACTTATTTGTTACAGTTATTAATGATTGGAAGTTCTACACAATACCATAGGACCAGTGATAGGCATTGTTCTTTTGCAGAAGGTTGAATAGTGAGGGAGAAAACTGGCACCAGTCTTTACGGGCAAGGTATTGGAGAGAATTATTAGGGATAGGATTTATAGTTATTTAGAGAGAAATGAATTGATTGGGGATAGTCAGCATGGTTTCGTGAAGGGTAGGTCATGCTTACTAACCTCATTGAGTTTTTTGAGAAAGTGACCAGAGAGGTGGATGGGGGTAAGGCGGTTGATGTAGTATATATGGACTTTAGTAAGGCGTTTGATAAGGTGGCCCATGGAAGACTTCTACAGAAAATGCAGATGTGTGGAATAGAGGGTGATTTAGCTAATTGTATTAGGAATTGGCTGGCAGATAGAAGACAGAGGGTGGTGGTTGATGGGAGATATTCATCGTGGAGTTCGGTGACGAGTGGTGTGCCCCAGGGGTCTGTTTTGGGGCCCCTGCTGTTTGTAATTTTTATAAATGATCTGGATGAGGGTATTGAGGGATGGATCAGTAAATTTGCAGATGATACTAAAGTTGGTGAAGTGGTAGACAGTGAAGAGGGGTGTTATAGTTTACAGAGTGACTTGGACAAGTTGCAGAGCTGGGCCGAGAGGTGGCAAATGGAGTTTAATGTGGAAAAGTGTGAGGTAATGCACTTTGGCAGGAATAATAAATGTGTAGAGTATAGGGATAATGGTAGGATTCTTAATAGTGTTGATGAACAGAGGGATCTTGGTGTATTTGTGCATAGATCCCTGAAAGTAGGCAGTCAAGTCGATAAGGTTGTTAAGAAGGCATTTGGAGTCTTAGCTTTTATTGGTAGGGGGATTGAATTTCGGAGCCGCAACGTCATGTTGCAACTGTACAGAACTCTAGTGCGGCCGCACTTGGAGTATGTGTGCAGTTCTGGTCCCCACATTATAAGAAAGATGTGGAGGCATTGGAGAGGGTACAGAGGAGGTTTACCAGGATGTTGCCTGGTATGGAGGGCAGGTCCTATGAAGAGAGGTTGAAGGGATTTGAGGTTGTTTTTGTTAGAAAGGAGGCGGCTAAGAGGGGATCTTATTGAAGCATATAAGATGATTAGAGGTTTAGATAGGGTGGACAGTGATAGCCTTTTTCCTAGATGGAGAAAGCTAGCACGAGGGGACACAGCTTTAAATTAAGGGGTATGAGTTATAGGACGGATATCAGAGGTAGGTTCTTTACTCAAAGAGTGATTCGGGAGTGGAATGCCCTGCCTCCAGCTGTTGTAGATGCGCCAAGTTTGGTGGCGTTTAAGAGGTTAATTGATAAGTATATGGAAGAGAAGGGAATGGTTTAGTTTGGAGGGGCATTGCTTTTTATTTTGGTCGGCACAACATCGAAGGCCGAAGAGCCTGCTCTGTGCTGTAATGTTCTATGTTCTATATACTCTTATATTTATTTACACTTACACAGTGCAAGCGTACACCTCCTATTCCCTCAAGCAGAGTTTTACACAGTGTCTATTTATTCTTCTTTTGATCCAATTAGAAGATTAATGTAAAGAGGAAGTAAATGTTCCTTTGGAAAGGGCATCATTAACATATCGCAACAAAAAATACCCAAAGGCCTCAAAGGAAACTTTGTTCTGTAGGGATTGGCCCATTGGCCTTCTGGCGACATGTATAGCATAAATGACACCACAATCCAGTGGATTATATCTGAGTGGAAGCATGAGAAATAAAAGTGAAATGGCTATGTAGAAATGGATGCAATATACAATGCATTTCAAACCTATTTTCCCTGTTGTCTTTGAGCAAAGTAAATTAAACCACAACCTCCTTCACACTGACCTTACTCCCATGCAACACCTCAAGATCTCCACCACCAGGATCTGCATAGTTTTGACTAGACCAACAGTGGTGGTTATCATATGTTTCCTGTGCTTCGGCACTATGTCCTCGGTCCCAGTCACCCACACTCTATCCTCCATTACTATCAACTCCATGATCTCCAGCCCCCAACATGACTATTATATTTAAATGCTTTCATAGAACATAGAACATTACAGCACAGAACAGGCCCTTCGGCCTTCGATGTTGCGCCGACCAATATAAAAAGCAATGCCCCTCCAAACTAAACCATTCCCTTCTCTTCCATATACTTATCAACTAACCTCTTAAACACCACCACACTTGGCGCATCTACAACCGCTGCAGGCAGGGCATTCCACTCCCGAACCACCCTTTGGGTAAAGAACCTACCTCTGATATCTGTCCTATAACTATCACTCCTTAATTTAAAGCTGTGTCCCCTCGTGCTAGCTTTTTTCATCCTAGGAAAAAGGCTATCACTGTCCACCCTATCTAAACCTCTAATCATCTTATATGTTTCGATGAGGTCCCCTCTTAGCCGCCTCCTTTCTAACGAAAACAACCTCAAATCCCTCAGCCTCTCTTCATAAGACCTGCCTCCATACCAGGCAACATCCTGGTAAACCTCCTCTGTACCCTCTCCAATGCCTCCACATCTTTCTTATAATGCGGGGACCAGAAATGCACACAATACTCCAAGTGCGGCCGCACTAGAGTTTTGTACAGTTGCAACATGACGTTGCGGCTCCGAAATTCAATCCCTCTACCAATAAAAGCCAAGACTCCATATGCCTTCTTAACAACCTTATCGACCTGACTTTCCTTTCTCTTTGGGTAATATACAAATCAACATCCACATACTTTCCTTCCAGAATATGCCACCCCATTGCCATTTTGCCATTATCCTACCCATTCTCTTACCCAGGCCTTGAGATACTTCTTACAAATTTCACACTTTTTACTATGTATGTATCTGCACAGCCAACCAATGACCTTTGGCATACAATGTCTTCTCTTTCATCCTCTCCTCAGATCTCCTTTAATTGCCCAAGACTTCATAAAAGTAAATCCGACTTTTGCTTGCCACTTTGGCCCCGGCACGTTCTGAACTGGCATATTTGTTTGCTGGTATCGTGGATGATCAAGCATGATATCAGTTTGGATTTCATCTGCATCCATTAATGGAACGCAAATTGGTTTCACACTCACTGTGGCAGGAAGGAGCAGATGCTCCTACCATTTTCATGCCATCGTGAAACCAATTTTTGGATATTTTGCTGAATTCTCTATGACACCCCCCCCCTCCCCCCCCCAATGCCTGCCATTGAACTCGCCAATAGGTCATAGGTGAATTGCTCTCTTTGTCTTTGTCCCATACATATCTATATATCCATGACAATGCTTATTAAAGTCACATACCAATGGTAGGACATGGTAGCATCGTCTGGTACTTACAAATTTCACACTTCTTACTAATCTGTTTTATTAGCTTTGTATATTCTTTGTCAACCACACCTTCATCTCTTCATAGGTTGTTTAACCTTTAACAGTCTTTAACAAAACTTCTCATGTACCTTTAACAAAATTTGCTTTTCGATCTTTGATTCTTACCATATGCTGTCATTAATGCTTATCTAAAACTAACAAACGCTAATGTTACTTATCAAAAGAATATAATAATGTGCTGACTAGGTAAACGGTAGATCCATTAACTTTCTAAAATAAAATTGCCTTATCCTGCTCCATGTGAAGTTTCATTTGTGCCTTTTTCATGGATAGTTTTCTCAACAGGAGAGGAATCTCATTTGAGACTACATCAGTACTTATAAAGTGTCTCACTCCAGCTATTTCACATGGAATTACAACACTCTAGTAGCTTAAATTGTTTGTCATCATCAAATCTAAAGTAGATATTATTGTTAACCCTGCACTTATCCATAACACTTAGTGAATGAAAGCATTTGTAAGGTTTAGGCAACTAAAAACAGACAAAGCCCTTGGAATATACAAAAAGTAGGAAGGAACTCATACCGGGAGTGAGGAGGATTAATAGGGGCCGTGAAATGTCCTTGGCCAGCAGAGTTAAGGAGAACCCTAAGGCATTTTTTATATGTATTAGGAGCAAGAGGGTAGCTAGGGAAAGAATAGTTCCACTCAAGTGTTTAAGTATAATGGTCATGTTGGGGGCTGGAGATTATGGAGTTGATAGTAATGGGGGATAGAGTGTGGGTAACTGGGAGAGAGGACATAGTGCCTCTCTTTTATTTCTCATGCTTCCACTCAGATATAATCCACTGGATTGTGGCGTCATTAATACTATACATGTCGCCAGAAGGGCAATGGGTCAATCCCTACAGAGCAAAGTTTTCTTTGAAACCTTTGGCTACTTTTTGTTGTAGTATGTTAGTGATGCCCTTCCCAAAGGAACATTTGCTTCCCCTTTCAAGGATACAGGAGGGAAGTTACACATGGAGCCAGATCCTTAATGAGTGGTTTGCATTGGTATTCACCAAAGAGAAGGTCATGAGGGATGTTCAGGTTATGGAAGGGTCTGTGAATACTCTCAGATAAATCAATATAATGAAGGAGGAAATATTAAAATGCATTAAGGTAGACAAGTCCCCAGAGTCGCCAGAGCATCTGAAATAAGGTAAGTGAATTCGGAGAGTGGATTGGTACTTGGGATTATGATGCTGTGACCATTATGGAGACATGGTTAAAACAAGGACAAGAATGGTTGTTGGAATCCCAGGGTATAGATATTTCAGTAAGAGTGGGGAAGGCGCTAGAAGAGGTGGAGGAGTAGCATTGTTAATCAAGGATAGTTTAATAGCTGCTGAAAGGCAGTTCGAGGGGGATCTGTCTACTGAGGTAATATGGGCTGAAGTTAGAAATAAGAAAGGAACATAGAACATAGAATACTACAGCACAAACAAACCCTTCGGCCCACAAGTTGTGCCAAACACATCAAAACCTACCCAGCCATAGACCTATCTATAACCCCCAATCCCATTGGATCCCATATACTCATCCAGAAGTCTTTTAAAAGACCCCAGCGAGTTCGCCTCGACCACCACCAACGGCAGCCGATTCCATTCACTCACACCACCCTCTGAGTGAAAAACTTTCCCCTAGCATCCCCTCTGTACTTGCTTCCCTGCACCTTAAATCTGTGCCCTCTCGTCGCGACCATTTCAGCCCCGGGAAATAGTCTCTGAGAGTCCACCCTATCTATTCCTCTCAACATCTTGTAAACCTCTATCGGGTCGCCTCTCAACCTTCGTCTCTCCAGGGAGAACAGTCCCAGCTCCCTCAACCTGTCTTCATAAGGCATGCCTCCCAATCCAGGCAACATCCTTGTAAATCTCCTCTGCACCCTTTCAATAGCTTCCACGTCCTTCCTATAGTGAGGCGACCAGAACTGCGCACAGTACTCCAAGTGTGGTCTGACAAAGGTCCTATAAAGCTGCAGCATTACCTCCTGACTCCTGAACTCAATCCCTCGATGAATGAAGGCCAGTACACCATAAGCTTTCTTAACCACATCCTCCACCTGGGAGGCCGATTTGAGAGTCTTATGGACCCGGACCCCAAGATCCCTCTGCTCTTCCACACAGCTAAGACTCCTACCTTTGATAGTGTACTCATTCATCCCGTTGGATCTGCCAAAATGGACCACAACACATTTATAAAGGAGTGGTCACATTGTCTATAGGCTCTCAAATAGTAATAGAGATGTGGAGGAGGAAATGGCAAAGCTGATTATGGATAGGTGTGGAGGTCACAGGGTGGTTATCATGGGTGACTTTAACTTTCCAAATATTGATTGGAACATTTATAAGTCAAATAGTTCGGATGGGGCTGCTTTTGTACAGTGTGTACAGGGAAGTTACCTGACACAATATGTGGATAAGCCGACAAGAGGTAGGGTCACATTGGACTTGGTACTGGGTAATGAACCGGGCCAAGTGTTATATTTATTTGTGGGAGAGCACCTCGGAGATAGTGACCACAATTCGGTGTCCTTCATTATTGCAATGGAGAGGGATAGGGTCACACGGCAGGGCAAGGTTTATAATTGGGGGAGGGGTAATCATGATGCGATTAGACAAGAATTAGGGAGCATGAGATGGGAACAAAAACTGTCAGGCAAAGGTACAAATGAAAAGTAGAGCTTGTTCAAGGAACAAATATTGTGTGTCCTTGATAGGTATGTCCCTGTCAGGCAGGGAGGAAATGGTGGAGTGAGGGAACCATGGCTCACAAAAGGGGTTGAATGTCTTGTCAAGAGGGAAAAGGAAGCGTATGTAAGGATGAGAAAATAAGGTTCAGTTGGGCCGCTTGAGGGTTACAAGGTAACAAGAAATGTGTTTAAAAAAGGGCTTAGGAGAGACCATGAGAAGTCCTTGGTGGAAAACCCCAAAGCTTTTTACCCTTATGTGAGAAATTAAAGAATGACCAGGATGAGGTTAGGGCTGGTCAAGGATAGTAGTGGGAACTTGTGCGTGGAGTCAGAAGAAATAGGTGAGGCATTGAATGAATACTTTTTTTCAGTGTTCACTAAGGAGAGGGGCCACGTTTCTGAGGATGAGAGTGTGATACAGGCTGATAGGCTGGAGGAGGTAGATGTTCTGAGGGAAGGTGTATTAGCAATTTTGAAAAACTTGAGGGTTGACAATCCCCTGGGCCAGATAAGGAGTCTTTGGAGGGTAGGGGATGAGATTGTATTCTTTGGCTTTGATCTTTGGGTCCTCACTGTCACGGGATAGTGCCAGAGGACTGGAGAATGGCAAATGTTGTTCCTCTGTTCAAGCAAAGAAATAGGAATGACCCTGGTAATTATAGGTCGGTTAGTCTTACTTTAGTGGTCAGTAAGTTAATGGAAAAGGTCCTGAAGGATAGGATGTATGATCATTTGGAAAGATGCAACTTAATCTGGGATAGTCAGCATGGATTCGTGAAAGGTAAGTCTTGCTTCACAAATTTGATTGAATTCTTTGAGGAGATAACTAAATGTGTAGACGAAGGTAGCGCAGTTGATGTTGTATATATGGATTTTAGGAAGGCATTTGAAAAAGTTCCCCATGGTAGGCTCATGAAGAAAGTAAGGAGATTTGGGATAGAGGGAAATTTGGCCGATTGGATAAGTAACTGACTGTTTCTTAGAAGACAGAGGTGGATGGAAAATGGAGACCAGTTACTAGCAGTGTACCACAGGGGTTGATTCTGGGTCCCCTGCTATTTGTGATTTTTGTCCATGACTTGGAGGAAGGGGCTGAAGGGTGGGTCAGTAAATTTGCTGATGACACCAAGATTGGTGAAGTAGTGGATGAGGTGGAGGGCTCTTGTAGGCTGCAAAGAGACATTGATAAGATGCAGAGCTGGGCTGAAAAGTGGTAGATGGAGTTTAATACTTACACCCCCCCCCCCCACCCCACACACACACTAAGTATGAGGTGATTCATTTTGGTAGGACAAATTTGAATGCGGATTACAGGGTCAGCAGCAGGGTTCTGAGGAATGTGGAGGAACAGAAGGATCTTGGGATTTATATCCACAGATCTCCGAAGGTTGCCAATCAAGTGGATAGAGCCATGAAGAAGGCCTATATTGTGTTAGCGTTTATTAACCGGGGGTTTGAGTTTAAGAGCCTGCAACTGTACGGACCCTGGTGAGACCACATTTGGAATATTGTGCGCAGTTCTGGTCATGTCACTATAAGAAAAATGTGGAAGCATTGGAGGGAATGCAGAGGAGATTTACCAGGATGCTGCCTGGTTTGGAGGTAGGTCTTATGAGGAAAGGTTGAGGGAGCTAGGGTTTTTCTCAGTGACAAGTGGTGTACTTCAGGGGTCTGTTTTGGGGCCCCTGCTGTTTGTAATTTTTATAAATGATCTGGATGAGGGTATTGAGGGATGGATCAGTAAATTTGCAGATGACAATAAAGTCGGTGGAGTGGTAGATAGTGAAGAGGGGTGTTATAGTTTACAGAGTGACTTGGACAAGTTGCAGAGCTGGGCCGAGAGGTGGCAAATGGAGTTTATTGTGGAAAAGTGTGAGGTAATGCACTTTGGCAGGAACAATAAATGTGTAGAGTATAGGGCTAATGGTAGGGCTCTTAATAGTGTTGAGGAACAGAAGGATCTTGGTGTATGTGTCAATAGATCCCTGAAAGTAGGTAGTCAAGTGGATAAAGTTGTTAAGAAGGCATATGGAGTCTTAGCTTTTATTGGTAGGGGGGATTGAATTTAGGAGCCGCAGCATCATGTTGCAACTGTACAAAACTCTAGTGCGGCCGCACTTGGAGTATTGTGTGCAGTTCTGGTCGCCACATTATAAGAAAGATGTGGAGGCATTGGAGAGGGTACAGAGGAGGTTTACCAGGATGTTGCCGGGTATGGAGGGCAGGTCTTATGAAGAGAGGCTGAGGGATTTGAGGTTGTTTTCGTTAGAAAGGAGGCGGCTAAGAGGGGACCTAATCGAAACCTATAAGATGATTAGAGGTATAGATAGGGTGGATAGTGATAGCCTTTTTCCTAGGATGGAGAAAGCTAGCACGAGGGGACACAGCTTTAAATTAAGGGGTGATAGTTATAGGACGGATATCAGAGGTAGGTTCTTTACCCAAAGGGTGGTTCGGGAGTGGACTGCCCTGCCTGCAGCAGTTGTAGATGCGCCAAGTTTGGTGGCGTTTAAGAGGTTAGTTGATAAGTATCTGGAAGAGAAGGGAATGGTTTAGTTTGGAGGGGCATTGCTTTTTATATTGGTCGGCGCAACATCGAAGGCCGAAGGGCCTGTTCTGTGCTGTAGTGTTCTATGTTCTAGAACGGAGGAAGATGAGAGGCGACTTAATAGAGTTGTATGAAATGATAAGGAGGTTAGATAGAGTGCACATTCAGAGACTATTTTCTCGGGTGAATGTAGCTGTTACTAGGGGCCATAACTATAAGGTTCATGAGGCTTCTGGAGAAGGTGAGAGGGCATGGGATCCAAGGGGCTTTGGCCTCGTGGATCCAGAACTGGCTTGCCGGCAGAAGGCAGAGAGTGGTTGTGGATGGGTTTTGTTCTGCATGGAGGTTGGTAACCAGTGGAGTGCCCCAGGGATCTGTTGTGGGACCCCTGCTGTTTGTCATTTTCATAAATGACCTGGATGAGGAAGTGGAGGGATGGGTTAGCAAGTTCGCCGACGATACAAAGATCGGTGGTGTTGTGGATGGTCTGGAGGGATGCCAAAAGTTGCAGTGGGACATAGACAGGCAGATCCTGTCCACCTGCAAGGCCGATTTAAGAGTTCTATGGACCTGGACCCCGAGATCCTTCTGCTCCACAACACAGCTAAGACTCCCACCCCTTATATTGTACTCCTTCATCCCATTATTCCTGCCAAAATGGACCACTACACATTTATCCACGTTGAAGTCCATCTGCCACTTCTCCGCCCATCCTAAGACTGGGCGGAGAAGTGGCAGATGGACTTCAACGCGGATAAATGTGTAGTGGTCCATTTTGGCAGGAATAATGGGATGAAGGAGTACAATATAAGGGGTAGGAGTCTTAGCTGTGTTGTAGAGCAGAAGGATCTCGGGGTCCAGGTCCATAGGACTCTTAAATCGGCCTTGCAGGTGGAGGAAGTGGTCAAGAAGGCGTACGGTGTACTGGTCTTCATTAATCGAGGAATAAGAGTTTAGGAGTCAGGAGGTAATGATGCTGCTCTATAAGACTCTTGTCAGACCCCAGTTGGAGTATTGTGCGCAGTTCTGGTCGCCTCATTATAGGAAGATTGTAGAGGCTATTGAGAGAGTGCAGAGGAGATTTACAAGGATGCTGCCTGGATTGGGAGGCAGGCCTTATGAAGACAGGTTGAGGGAGCTGGGACTCTTCTCACTGGAGAGATGTAGGTTGAGAGGCGACCTGATAGAGGTTTATAAAATGTTGAGAGGGATAGATAGGGTGGACTTTCAGAGACTATTTCCCCGAGCTGAAATGGTCAGTATGAGAGGACACAGATTTAAGGTGCAGGGAAGCAAATACAAAGGAGATGTCAGGGGTAGGTTTTTCACTCAGAGGGTGGTGAGTGAATGGAACCGACTGCTGTCGGCGGTTGTTGAGGCAAACTCACTGGGGTCTTTTAAGAGACTTCTGGATGAGTATATGGAATAGGGGGTTATAGATAGGTCTGTGGATTGGTAGATGTGATCGGCGCAACTCATGGGCCTAAGGGCCTGTTTGTGCTGTATTGTTCTATGTTCTGTGTTAAATATAGGCGGGATGTCCAAGGTTGGTTCTTTACTCAGAGAGTGGTTGGGGTGTGGAATAGACTGCCTGCTATGATAGTGGAGTCGGACACGTCAGGAACTTTCAAACAGTTATTGGATAGGTTCATGGAACGCACTAGAATGATAGGGAGTGGGATAGCTTGATCTTGGTTTTGGACAAAGCTTGGCACAGCATTGAGTGCCTGAGGGTCTGTACTGTGCTGTACTATTCTATATGGCCACATAGGATCTATTGCAGGATATTGTGGGAAGCAAGGTAGGAAATAGCTGGGGCCTTAACAGATATCTTTGCATTCTCTTTGGTTACAGACGAGGTTCCAGAGGACTGGAAAATGGCCAGTATTGTTCCTTGTTTAAGAAGGGAAACAACGATAATGCAGGTAGTTACAGGCCGACGAGCCTCACGTCAGTGATGGGGAAACTGTTGGAGAAGGTACAGAGAGACAGGATTTATTCACAATTCTCAAGTGAATGGACTTTTTAATGATAAGCAGTATGGCTTTGTGCATGGCAGATCATGTCTCATGAACGTGATTGAGCCTTTTGAGGAAGTGACAAGAATAATTAATGAGGGAAAGGCAGTGGATATTGTCTGCATCATCTTCAGTATGCCATTTGACAAGGTCCCTCGGCAGGCTGGTACAAAAAGCAAAGTCTCATGGGGTACAGAACTAGCTTGGTCATAGAAGGCAGAGTAGCTGTGGAAGGATGCTTTTCAGAATACATATCAGTAACTAGTGGTGTTTCACAGAGATTAGTGCTGGGACCTTTATTGTTTATAAAGAAAGGTAAAAAGGATTATGAGAGTAAACTAGCTCAATATAAAAACAGATAACAAAAGTTTCTACAAATGTATAAAATGAAAAAGAGTGGCAAAAGTAAACATTGATCCTTTAGAGGACAAGAAGGGGGATCTAATAACTGGAAATGAGAAAATGGCTGAGGCATTGAACAAGTATTTTATATCGGTCTTCACAGTGGAAAAATAAATAACGTCAAAAATTGATGACAGGAATGCTATGGCAGGCGAGAATCTAGAAACTATCATTATTGTGAAAGAGGTAGTGTTGGGCAAGCTAATGGGGCAAAGGTAGACAAGTCTCCTGGTCCTGGTGGAATGCATCTCCAGGTACTAAAAGAGCTGGCGGGAGAAATAGCAAATGCATTCATGGTAATTTACCAAAATTCACTGGACTTTGAGGAGGTTCCCACAAATTGGAAAACAGCAAATGTGACATTGCTATTCAAAAAAGGAGATAGACAAAAGACAAGTAACTATAGGCCTGTTAGTTTAATTTCTGTATAGGGAACAACAAAGAGCAACACAGCATGGGAAACAGGCCCTTCGGCCCAACGAGCCCACGCCGCCGTCCTAACGTCTTAATGACATATAGGGACCAATATAGGGACAATTTGTTACCCAATCAGCCTAAGAGCACATTTTTGGGATGTGGAAGGAAACCGGAGCACCCAGAGAAAACCCACGCAACCACGGGGAGAACACGCAAACTCCCGCAGACACAGGCCCAAATCCATGTGTCTGCACAGCAACAGCTATAGTCTCTGAGCTGTCATGTTGCCCATCAGATGGTCCAGTTTAAGCATACACTAACGACGTGAAGCACTAGGCCACTCCTGAAGCAACATCCAAGAGCAGCCCTCGCACGACCTGCCGAGTGCATGGACCGAATAACCTGTGGAAACAAATAAGATATTTAGACAGTCCTGCTATATCCCTCTATCTGCAGACCGCTCATGTGGCTGTCCAAGAGACCCTTAAACAACCCTAGCGTGCCTGCTCCCACCACCTTACTCGGCAGTGCATTCCACACCCCCATTACCCTTTGTGTGAAAAACTGCCCTCTAATATTCGTCTTATACATAGACCCCCTCACCCTAAGGCCATGACCCCTTGTTCTATCCATTTCTAATGATGGAAAAAGCTTACCACCATTTACTCTATCTATACCCCTTATAATCTTATATAACTCTAATAGATCCCCTCTCAGCCGACGTCTTTCAAGGGAAAACAACCCCAGTGTGTTCAATCTTTCCTCGTAAGACAGACCTTCCATACCAGGCAGCATCCTGGTAAATCTCCTCTGCACTCTCTCCAGGGCCTCCGCATCCTTCCTGTAGTACGGCGACCAGAACTGGACGCAGTATTCCAAGTGAGGCCTAACCAACGTTCTATACACTTGCAACATCAGACTCCTACTCTTGTATTCTATACCTCTTCCTATGAAGGCTAACATACCATACGCTTTCTTTATCACATTCTCCACCTGTACTGACACCTTCAGAGACTTGTGAACCTGCACCCCCAGGTCTCTCTGCATCTCTATACTCCGGATAGTTTTACCTTTTATCCTGTAACTCCCCTCTACCTTATTCCGGCCAAAATGCATCACCTCGCATTTATCCGGATTAAATTCCATTTGCCATCTATCTGCCCAATCTACCAGCCTATCTATGCCCTGTTGTATTGCCTGGCACTGCTCCTCAGTTCCTGCCAATCCAAGCATTTTAGTGTCATCAGCAAATTTGTTGATCACACCACCTACCCACTCTTCCAAGTCATTTATATAAACCACAAATAGAAGAGGTCCTAGTACTGAGCCCTGTGGCACACCACTAGTGACACACCTCCAGTTGGAAAAAGAGCCTTCCACTACTACCCGCTGTCTCCTCCTCCCAAGCCAGTTCTCAAACCATCTACATACCTGGCCCTGTATCCCATGCGCCTTCACCTTTTCTATCAGCCTACCATGAGGAACCTTGTCAAACGCCTTACTGAAATCCATGTAGACGACATCAACGGCTTGTCCTTCATCAACCATTTTTGTCACCTCTTCAAAAAATTCCACTAGATTTGTAAGGCACGACCTCCCCTTAACGAAGCCATGCTGCGTATCCCTGATCAGATCGCAGCGCTCCAGAAGCTCATACATCCTATCCCTGAGGATCCTCTCCATTAGCTTACCTATAACTGAAGTCAAGCTCACCGGCCTATAATTCCCTAGGTTATCCCTCTGACCCTTTTTAAACAACGGTACTACATTTGCTATCCTCCAGTCCTCTGGGACCTCACCTGTGTCCAAAAAAGAGACAAAGATTTGCGTCAGAGGCCCAGCACGATCACCTCTCACCTCCCTTAGCAGCCTGGGGTAAATGCCATCAGGCCCCGGAGCTTTATAAGTCTTTATGCTGCCTAAAAGCCCCAACACTTCTTCCCTCGTAATGATTATTTGCTTTAACGGGTCCTCAAATTCCTCAAAGCCGGCACCAGACATCAGGCCCCTCTCCCGCGTGAATACCGACGCAAAGTATTTATTCAAGATCTCCCCCATTCCCTCAGGCTCTAAGCATAGTTCCCCTCCTCTGTCCCTGAGAGGTCCAATCTTCCCTCTAACCATCCTTTTGCTCCTTACATAGGAGTAAAATGCCTTAGGATTTTCCTTAATCCTACCTGCCAAAGCCATTTCGTGGCCCCTTTTTGCCTTTCTGACACCCCTTTTAAGATCCCGTCTACACTCTCTATATTCTTCCAGCGCTGTCTCTGTCCCCAGTTGCCTAGATCTAACGTACGCCTCCCGCTTCTTCCTGACCAAGTCCTCAATATCCCTAGTAACCCACAGTTCTCTAATCCTACCTTTCCCATCCTTTTCCTTACCGGCACGTGACATTCCTGCAAAGATTTTAGTTTTCCCTTGAAAGACTCCCACATGTACAATGTCGACCTACCCTCGAACAGCTTATCCCAGTCGGTATCGTTAAGATCCTGCCTAATCTGGCTGTATCTAGCCCTCCCCCAGTTTAACACCCTCCCCTTAAGGCAGACTTCATCTTTTTCCATTAATATCCTAAAGCAGACAGAGTTGTGGTCACTATTTGACACATGCTCTCCTACTACAACGTCAACCACCTGCCCTGGCTCATTCCCCAGAACCAAATCCAGTATAGCCCCCTCTCTAGTCGGGCTATCCACATACTGCTCCAAGGACCCTTCTAAAACACACTGCACAAATTCCTCCCCGTCCGCACCTTTCGCTCTGGGCACCTTCCAATCTACCCCAGGGAAATTGAAATCTCCCATTACAACTACCCTATTCTTCCTACACTTATCTAAAATTTCCTTACATATCCCTTCTTCCATGGCCCGCGGACTGTTGGGCAGTCTGTAGTACACACCCAACATAGTAACCTCTCCCTTCCTATTCCTCAACTCCACCCATAGCGACTCAATTCCTAAATCATCCATACCACCCTCCCTCTGCACTGCTATGATGTGATCCTTAACTAATAACGCCACTCCCCCTCCTCTCTTCAAACCACCTCTGTCATGCCAGAACACTTATACCCTGGAATATTCAATTGCCAGTCCTGCCCCTCCTTTAACCACGTCTTTAACCATGAAAATGCTTGAATCTATCATCAAGGAAGAAATAGCAAGACTTTTGGGTATAAATTGCCCTATTGATAAGTCTAGCATGGGTTCATGAAAGGCAGGTCATGTTTGACTAATTTAGTGGAATCCTTTGAGAATATTACGTGCAGTGGACAATGAATGTGGTGTATCTGGATTTCCAAAAGGCATTTGACAAGGTGTCGCATCAAAGACTGCTACATAAGATAAAGGTGCACAGTATTACTTGCTTGGATGAATGCAGATCCAACAATACTCAGGAAGCTCCACACCATCCAAGATGTAGCAGCTGACTTGCTTGACACCCTATCCACAAACGTTCACATCCTCTACCACCAACCCACAGTGGCAGTGGAGTGTACCATACACAAGATATATTGCAGGTAGTCATTTTATAAGATGGCACCTTCCAAATGCATAATCTCTATATCGAAAATAGGAGCTGAGGGAGACGATTCAGACCGTCAAACCTGCTCCGTCATTCATTATGATAATGGCTGATCATCCGACTCAGTAACCTGTTCTCAATTTGCCCCATATCCTTTAATCCCTTTAGCCCAAAGAGCTGTCTCCTTTTTGAAAACATACTATGTTTTCACCTCAATTGTTTTATGTGATGGAGAATTTCATAGGCTCCCTGCTGTTTGGTTGAAGAAATTTCTTCTCATCTCAGTCCTAAATGGTTTATCCTGTATCTTTAGATTGTGACCCCGGGATTGGACTCCCCGACTATCCTGTCTAGCCCTTTGGATTTTTTAGGATTCCATGAGATCCCCCCAATTCTTCTAAACTCCTAACGACTTAATGTCTCTTCATTAAGTCCCACCGTCCTGGGAATTAGTCTGGTAAACCTTTGCTGCTCTCGCTCCATAGCAAGAAAATCGTTCATCAGATGAGACCAGAACTGCACACAACCTTCCAGTTGTGTCCTCATGAAGAGCCAGTATAAATGCAAGAAATCCCTGCTCCTGTACTCAAATGCTTTCGCTATGAAGGCCAATATACCATTTGCCTTCTTCACTGCTTGCTTACTTTCAGTGACTTGTGTACAAGGTTACCCAGGTCTCATTGCACATTCTACTCTCTCAATCTGCAGTCATTCAGATGATAATGTATCTTTCTGTTTTTGCTACCAAAGTGAAAAATCTCTCATTATCCACATTATACTGCATCTGTCATGCATTTACCCACTCAACTTGTCTAAATCACACTGAAACATCTCTGCATCTACCTTCCACAAAGCTTTCTGTTCCCTGTAAATTTGGACATATTACATTTAATTCCCTCATCTAAATCATTAATATACCATCTAGAAGGACAAAGGCACCACCTGCAAGTTCCCCTCCAAGCCATACGTCATCACAACTTGGAAATATATTACCATTACTTCACTGTCACTGGTTCAAAATCCAGCAAGTCCCTCCCTAACTGCACTCTGAGTGTACCTCAATCACATGGATGCAGTGCTTCAAGGAGGTAGCTTATCACCTCCAGTCAGAGGTAGAGAAAATCTTGAAAGCTGAAAAGGTTGCTTTTCAGTTAAGGTGGAGAATGTGATCAGAACCTGGCTCTAACCACCTTAATTGTAAATGACTTTGAAAATAACCTCAAAACAGGAATTGTCTTCCTCAATTTCACTGCTGCCTATGATAGGGATTAGCACACTTGTCATCTTGTCAAAATCTCACAAGTCCTTTCTCTGTGAGCAATTGATGCAATTGAACTATTACTCCAGATATGTGGTACAACATGGATATTGAGCCAGGTGCCTGGAGGAAACAGTCCAGCAGGTTTTCAATCTACATATGAACAATGTGTCTCCAGTCCCATCTAGAAAGTTCATCTATGTTGACGATATCTCTTGTGCCTCTCAGGCTCAGACATTTTCTAGATTAGAGGTAAAGCTGAACAATGATATTGCTGAGCTGGCTAACTAATATAGGCCTTCAGCCCAATGCAACAAAACAAACTGAAGTATATTTCACCATCACCATGCCGGTGACAAGAGTGAATTTAAATCTCCTTGAATGGCACGAGACTGAATCACAAACAATATTCCATTTATCTTGGTGTTACCCTTGACCAAAAACTGACAGACATCAGCAAAGATCAAAATGCAAAATAAGCTCCTCAGCAAACTTGCTGGTTCTTTGTGGGATGCAGATGCGCAAACTTTAAGGATCTCAACTCTTTCCGTCATCTGCTTGTTTGCAGAGTACTGTGCACAGCTCATTCCACGCCAGTATTGTAAAATCAATCTCAACTCAACAATGTGTATTAACTTGGGTACCTTTCCAACCAACTCAACTCCTCTGGCTCCCATTTCTGAGCAGTATCCTGCCCCTTATGTAAGGAGGAAGATTACAACTAGAAGATTCCTGGAGAAGGTTCATGTCAACATAAATCTGCTACTACACAAGGAATGTACAAGTCCTGCTCACCTCCTATCACACCAGCCTGTGTGGCAAAAATCACCATGCCAAAGAATAACAGCAAAGGCCCAATGGCAGTAGGAATGGAAGCAACAAGCCAGCACTAAAACGCCACTTCCTCATTACCGATCCCATGGTAACATTGGATAGTTCTCAATCATTTCCACACTGGGCACAACCTTTGTACACAAAATAACACAAGTGGGGCTTTGCAGTGAAACTGCAGCTATGGTGGTCCCCAATCATTGACTCACATCATAGAAGACTGTCAGCTGGCAAAATTCAGTAGAGGACTCAGACAGCTCTATTCAGTCACAAGCAATCAATTGCCTGACTTGGTGATTACTGAACAAGCTAATAATAATGATATGATCACCTTCTTAAGAGCACTTAAGGGTGGACAGTGAATGCTGATGTAGCCAGTGATATCCGCATCCCATAAATGAATAAAAAATAATTACATAGTTTGTAATTTTTATAAATGATCTGGATGAGGGTATTGAGGGATGGATCAGTAAATTTGCAGATGATACTAAAGTTGGTGGTGTGGTAGATAGTGAAGAGGGGTGTTTTAGTTTACAGAGTGACTTGGACAATTTGCAGAGCTGGGCCGAGAGGTGGCAAATGGAGTTTAATGTGGAAAAGTGTGAGGTAATGCACTTTGGCAGGGACAATAAATGTGTAGAGTATAGGGCTAATGGTAGGGCTCTTAATAGTGTTGAGGAACAGAAGGATCTTAGTGTATGTGTCAATAGATCCCTGAAAGTAGGCAGTCAAGTGGATAAAGTTGTTAAGAAGGCTTATGGAGTCTTAGCTTTTATTGGTAGTGGGATTGAATTTAGGAGCCGCAGCATCATGTTGCAGCTGTACAAAACTCTAGTGCGGCCGCACTTGGAGTATTGTGTGCAGTTCTGGTCGCCACAGTATAAGAAAGATGTGGAGGCATTGGAGAGGGTACAGAGGAGGTTTACCAGGATGTTGCCTGGTATGGAGGGCAGGTCTTATGAGGAGAGGCTGAGGGATTTGAGGTGTTTTCGTTAGAAAGGAGGCGGCTAAGAGGGGACCTGATCGAAACATATAAGATGATTAGAGGTTTAGATAGGGTGGACAGTGATAGCCTTTTTCCTAGGATGGAGAAAGCTAGCACGAGGGACACAGCTTTAAATTAAGGGGTATGAGTTATAGGACGGATATCAGAGGTAGGTTCTTTACTCAAAGAGTGATTAGGGAGTGGAATGCCTGCCTGCAGCTGTTGTAGATGCGCCAAGTTTGGTGGCGTTTAAGAGGTTAGTTGATGAGTATATGGATGAGAAGGGAATGGTTTAGTTAGGAGGGGCATTGCTTTTTATTTTGGTCGGCACAACATCGAAGGCCGAAGGGCCTGTTCTGTGCTGTATTGTTCTATAGAACATAGACATAGAACATAGAACATTACAGCACAGAACAGGCCCTTCAGCCTTCGATGTTGCGCCGACCAATATAAAAAGCAATGCCCCTCCAAACTAAACCATTCCCCTCTCTTCCATATACTTATCAACTAACCTCTTAAACGCCACCAAACTTGGCGCATCTACAACTGCTGCAGGCAGGGCATTCCACTCCCGAACACCCTTTGGGTAAAGAACCTACCTCTGATATCCGTCCTATAACTATCACCCCTTAATTTAAAGCTGTGTCCCCTCGTGCTAGCTTTTTCCATCCTAGGAAAAAGGTTATCACAGTCCACCCTATCTAAACCTCTAATCATCTTATATGTTTCAATAAGGTCTCCTCGTAGCCGCCTCCTTTCTAACAAAAACAACCTCAAATCCCTCAGCCTCTCTTCATAAGACCTGCCCTCCATACCAGGCAACATCCTGGTAAAACTCCTCTGTACCCTCTCCAATGCCTCCACATCTTTCTTATAATGTGGGGACCAGAACTGCACACAATACTCCAAGTGCGGCCGCACTAGAGTTTTGTACAGTTGCAACATGATTGATAAAACAGAGATTGATAAAACAGAGATTGTTCATGGAGAAAGGTAAAAAGGAGATTTGATTAAGATATTCAAAATCTAGGAAGGGTCTGGACAGAGGTGAAGCTGTTTCCATTGTGGAAAGAAGCATGAATTAAGCAGCTCAGATTCAAGGTGATTGTCAAATAAAACAATGATGATATGAGAAAATATGTTTTATGTAGCAGATGTTTAAGATCTGGAATGAAATGTCGAAGGGTGGTGAAAGGACACTAAATCATAGCATTCAAAAGGATATTGCTTCTTTATCTGTAAAGAAACATTTTCAGGGCAGCTGAGAAAAGATTGGGGTGTATGACAAAGTGCCTTGCCCTGCTAGCACACAAGTGATGGTGAAATAGAACATAGAACATTACAACGCAGAACAGGCCCTTCGGCCTTCGATGTTGCGCCAACCAATTAAGAAAAAGCAATGACCCTCTAACCTAAACTATCCCCTTTTCATCCATAAACTTATCTACTAACCTCTTAAACGCCATCAAACTTGGTGCATCTACAACTGCAGCAGGCAGGGCATTCCATACCCTTACCACCCTCTGGGTAAAGAACCTACCTCTGATATCCGTCCTATAACTACCACCCCTTAATTTAAAGCTATGTCCCCTCGTGCTAGCTTTCTCCATCCTAGGAAAAAGGCTATCACTGTCCACCCTATCTAAACCTCTAATCATCTTATATGTTTCAATAAGGTCTCCTCTTAGCCGCCTTCTTTCTAACGAAAACAACCTCAAATCCTTCAGCCTCTCTTCATAAGACCTGCCCTCCATACCAGGCAACATCCTGATAAACCTCCTCTGTACCCTCTCCAATGCCTCCACATCTTTCTTATAATGTGGGGACCAGAACTGCACACAATACTCCAAGTGCGGCCGCACTAGAGTTTTGTACAGTTGCAACATGACGTTGCGGCTCCGAAATTCAATCCCCCTACCAATAAAAGCTAAGACTCCGTATGCCTTCTTAACAACCTTATCGACTTGATTGCCAACTGTCAGGGATCTATGCACATATACACCAAGATCCCTCTGTTCTTCAACACTATTAAGAGTTCTACCATTAGCCCTATACTCTACACATTTGTTATTCCTGCCAAAGTGAATTACCTCACACTTTTCCACATTAAACTCCATTTGCCACCTCTCGGCCCAGCTCTGCAACTTGTCCAAGTCTCTCTGCAAACTATAACACCCCTCTTCACTATCTACCACTCCTCCGACTTTGGTGTCATCCGCAAATTTACTAATCCATCCTTCAATACCCTCATCCAGATCATTTATAAAAATTACAAACAGCAGGGGCCCCAAAACAGATCCCTGAGGTACACCACTTGTAACCGAACTCCACGATGAATAATTTCCATCAACCACCACCCTCTGTCTTCTATCAGCTAGCCAATTCCTAATCCAATTAGCTAAATCACCCTCAATCCCATACATCTGCATTTTCTGCAGAAGCTTTCCATGGGGCACCTTATTGAACGCCTTACTAAAGTCCATATATACCACATCAACTGCCTTACCCCCATCCACCTCTTTGGTCACTTTTTCAAAAAACTCAATAAGGTTAGTAAGGCATGGATTCCTTCCGTGCTGTAGCTATTCTATGATTCTCTGATGGTGTACATGCTATATGTGGGTATGGACTGCTTCAGTATCAGAGGAGTTGCGAATGTGCTAAATGTGCAGTCATCAAAGAACATCCCCGTACCTTGCCTCATAGAACATAGAACATTACAGCACAGAACAGGCCCTTCGGCCTTCGATGTTGTGCCGACCAAAATAAAAAGCAATGCCCCTCCAAACTAAACCATTCCTTTCTCTTCCATATACTTATCAATTAACCTCTTAAACGCCACCAAACTTGGCGCATCTACAACAGCTGCAGGGAGGGCATTCCACTCCCTAATCACTCTTTGAGTAAAGAACCTACCTCTGATATCCGTCCTATAACTCATACCCCTTAATTTAAAGCTTTGTCCCCTCGTGCTAGCTTTCTCCATCCTAGGAAAAAGGCTATCACTGTCCACCCTATCTAAACCTCTAATCATCTTATATGTTTCGATAAGGTCTCCTCTTAGCCGCCTCCCTTCTAACGAAAACAACCTCAAATCCCTCAGCCTCTCCTCATAAGACCTGCCCTCCATACCAGGCAACATCCTGGTAAACCTCCTCTGTACCCTCTCAATGCCTCCACATCTTTCTTATAATGTGGGGACCAGAACTGCACACAATACTCCAAGTGCGGCCGCACTAGAGTTTTGTACAGTTGCAAACATGATGCTGCGGCTCCTAAATTCAATCCCCCTACCAATAAAAGCTAAGACTCCATATGCCTTCTTAACAACTTTATCCCCTTGACTGCCTACTTTCCGGGATCTATTGACACATACACCAAGATCCTTCTGTTCCTCAACACTATTAAGAGCCCTACCATTAGCCCTATACTCTACACATTTATTGTTCCTGCCAAAGTGCATTACCTCACACTTTTCCACATTAAACTCCATTTGCCACCTCTCTGCCCAGCTCTGCAACTTGTCCCAGTCACTCTGTAAACTAAAACACCCCTCTTCACTATCTACCACACCACCAACTTTAGTATCATCTGCAAATTTACTGATCCATCCCTCAATACCCTCATCCAGATCATTTATAAAAATTACAAACAGCAGGGGCCCCAAAACATACCCCTGAGGTACACCACTTGTCACCGAACTCCACGATGAATATCTCCCATCAACCACCACCCTCTGTCTTCTATCTGCTAGCCAATTCCTAACCCAATTAGCTAGATCACCCTCTATCCCATACATCTGCATTTTCTGCAGAAGTCTTCCATGGGCCACCTTATCAAACGCTTACTAAAGTCCATATATACCACATCAACCGCCTTACCCCCATCCACCTCTTTGGTCACTTTTTCAAAAAACTCAATGATGTTAGTAAGGCACGACCTACCCTTCACAAAACCATGCTGACTATCCCCAATCAATTCATTTCTCTCTAAATAACTATAAATCCTATCCCTAATAATTCTCTCCAATACCTTGCCCACAACAGAAGTAAGACTCACTGGCCTATCACTGGCCTCACTGGCCTCACTTTCCCTCATGACGGAGGGAAAGTCATTGGTGAAGTTGTTAAAGATGATGCGGTCTAAGATGCTGCTCTGAGGATCTCATGAAGTGATGTGCCTGAAGAAAGCTCCTGTATATGGCTGATAAGCTCAAGGGAAAGGATAAAAGTAACCAACCAGTGTCAGAATAATAGCCGTCAGTTGGTTTATGACTTGCACGTGATCCCTGTAGGGCAGTACTTGGAGCAGTCCAGTATAGCACCCTAGATGTTTGACTTTGGCCTCCAGCTCTGTCCAGTTCACTGGCCAGGCATTCTCAACAGTTGTGATATTCTCACAACATCAAGTTAAAGTCCAACAGGTTAATTTGGAATCTCGTGCTTTCAGAGCGCTGCTTAGCGCTCCAAAATCTCGTGATTCCAAATAAAACCTATTGGACTTTAATCTGGTGTTATGAGACTTCTTACTGTGCCCACCCAGTTCAATGCCAGCATTTCCACATCAGTAATGATATTGGGGGATTTTAAATTGTTCACTGAATAGAGGGACAATGTGGGTATAGAATCAGGGAGAAGGACTGTGATATAATTGAAGAAATTACCATAGACAAAAAGGAGGTTCTGAGTAATCTGGCAGATTTAAAAGTGAATAAATTTCCCGGGCCAGATGTAATCTCTCCTAGGCTGTTGAGTGAGGCAAGGGAAGAAATAACAGGGTCGCTGGCAATAATTTTCAATTCCTCTGTAGACACTGGGATGGTGCCAAAGGACTGGAGGACATTGTGATACCATTATTCAAGAAGGAAGGAAGAGATAAACCAGGAAATTACAGACCAATCAGTCTAACCTGTGGTGGGGAAACTATTGGAAACAGTTATGAGAGACAGAATTAATTTGGAGAGGCAGGGACTAATCAAGAACAATCAGCTTTGTTTTGTTAAAGGGAAGTTTTGTCTGACCAACTTGACAGAAGTTTGAGAAGAGGTGGCCAGGTGTAAAGATGAGGGGCAGTGCATTTGATAAAATCCAATATGAGAGACTGATAGCGAAGGTAAGAATCCATGGGATCCAAAGAAATCTGTCAGATTGGAACCAGAATTGGCTGAGTGGCAGGAAGCAGAGGGTGATGTTAAGGTGTGTTTTTCTGACTAGAAATCTGAGCCGAGTGAGATCCCACAGAGTTGAGCGTTGTGGCCCTTGTTGTTTCTGGTTTATATAAATGGTTCAGACTTGAATGTAGGAGAGTTGATCAGAAAGTTCATGGATAATACAAAAATGAATGGAGTGGTAAATAGTGAAGAGGATAGTCTTAAATTACAAGAGGTCATAGATGAGTTGGTCATATGGGCTGATTAGTGGCAAATGAAATTCAATCTGGATAAGTGTGAGGTGATGCACTTGAGCAGGACAAACAGGCCAAGATAATATGTGGTGCATGGCAAGACTCTGGGAATCATCAGGGATCAGAGGGACCTCGGTGTGCATGCACACCGGCCCCTTATGGTAGCAGTATAGGTGAATAAAGTGGTTAAGAAGGCATATGGTGTATGTGCCTTTATCAGCCAAGGCATAGTATTTAAGAGCGGAAGGTTATGTTGAAGCTGTATAAAACACTGGTTAGGCCACAGATAGCATATTGTGTGCAGTACTAGAATCCATATTATAATAGGATATGATAGCATTGGAAAGGGTGCAGAGGAGATTTGCCAGGATATTGTTGCCTGGGCTGGAGAGTTTTAGTTATGAAGAGCGATTGGATACACTGGAGTTTTTTTTCCTTAAAGCAAAGAACTGAAGGGAGACATGATTGAGATGTATAAAATTATGTGCAGCATAGATAAACAGGAAAATACTTTTCCACTTGGGGCGTAGATTTTAAGGTAAGGGGGCAGGAGGGGAGTGGGGAGAAACTTTTCACTAAGAGGGTGGAGGGAATCTGAAAAGATGGTGGAGGCAGTGACCCTTCTAACATTTAAAAGGTGTTTTTTTATTTGTGGGACATGGGTATCCCTGGCCGGCCAGCATTTATAACACACCCCTAGTTCCTTTGGGGGGTAGTTGAGAGTCACCCACATTGCTGTGACTCTGGAGTCACATGTAAGCCAGACCAGGTAAGGATGGCAGATTTCCTTCCCTAAAGGATACTAGTAAATCAGATGGTTTTTCCGACAATCGACAATGGCTTCATGGTCATCAGTAGTGGATGCTTAATTCCAGCTTTTTTAAATTAAATTCAAATTGTACCATCTGCCATGGTTTTGAACACTGGCCCCCAGAGCATTCTCTGAGTTTCTGGATTAAAGTCTATTGCCTCCCCATTTGAATGTACATTTGCGATGTCAAGCCATACAAGTCTTGGAAAATTGGGATAGTTGGATACTTTGTTTTTGACCAGCGTAGACATAATGGGCATAAGGGCCTTTTCTGTGCTGCAGACCTCTATGACTCTGTGGCAGGGCTTGGATAGACTCCCATATAGAGGAGGTTGATGGTACTCCATGTAAAAATTCTGGGATTTTCCGGCAGGGAGTCTTGTCACCAGTTACATACCAAGAGTTTCTCTCAGCAGAGAATGCTGCAAAGTAAATCTGCTGATACTTGCACATCCACCACAGGTCAGAGAGAGACATCATTGACATAAGTGGAAAGGTTAAACTCCACACTTGGAACACACTGTGCCAGTTCCACCATCCACTATCCACCGATGCAAGGAGGCATATGATTGGCACCATGTAGATGGCGAAAAACTGTTTGTTCAGTGGGCCTCCTGACACTTCTTGCGAGATGAAGGAGCACCACTAAAGATCCATTAATGCTAATTAGAAACCCCACAGTGATACACCAAAGTTGGATCCAGGCATCAAAAAACACCTGGAAGTTGAATGCCTGCCCAGTTTTGAACTACGTTATATAATATACATTTTCTGATTCAGGGAAAGGCAGGTGACCAATAACTGACCCCCAGATCAAATGGATATTATCATTGATTGCCTGGATTGATATCATGTGGGATGATGAAGATGGATTATGTGGGCCGTCACGTTGCTAGGATAAGCATATACAGCTCTGGAAAGATCTTGCCGTCCATGCTGAGGATTAAGCACGTGGAAATTGCCCCTCTTGGGCTGTGGGACAATCACGGTTTTGATCAAAAAGAAGGGCGTCCTTTCAGTCACCAGACTTTCCTCAGAACCCACATATTTCCTAAGATACCATATAGCAGCCCATATAACCTTGGAATCTTGCTCTGTAGAGGAGGTCAAGGGCTGAGATGAGCAATACCAGGCTCACCAGAGCATTGAGTCACTCAGTGCTCTCTAGGCTAATATTAGTAGGTCCTCCCAAAATCTTGTAAGCATCCTTGCCGAATAGATTCCAGGGCACTGCTGCTTCACAGTGCCGGGGACAAGGGTTCAATTCTCTGCTTGGTTGACTGTGCAGAGTTTGTCCTGGTACTTCAGTTTCCACCCACCGTCTGAAAGATGGGTTGGTTAGTGCATTGGCCATATTAAATTCTTCCCTCAGTGTACCGAGCAAGCGTCAGAGTGTGGCGACTACAGGATTTTCACAGTAATTTCACTGCAGTGTAAATGTAAGCCTACTTGTGATACTAATAAATAAACTACAAAAAAAGGCTCATGAATCCCCCTCGTTAACTCTGCTGGAGCCACATGAGAGTTATTACCTGGAATGATTTTTTTTACTGGAACATAAGAACATAAGAAATAGGAGCAGGAGTAGGCCACACAGCCCCTCGAGCCTGCCCCGCCATTCAATAAGATCATGGTTGATCTGAAGTGCTTCAGTACCACTTTCTCCCCATAACCCTTAATTGTCAGTCAAAAACCTATCCACTCTTGACTTGAACATATTCAGTGAGGAAGCCTCCACCACCTCATCAGGCAGAGAATTCCAAAGATTCACAACCCTTTGCGTGAAGAAACCCCTCCGCAATTCTGATCTGAACCCCCCTCCCGGTTAATCTTGAGGCTGTGCCCTCTAGTCCTGCTATCTTTTCTAAGCGGGAAGAGTCTCTCAACCTCTACCCTATCCATCCCCTTCATTATCTTATACGTCTCTATTAGATCTCCTTTCAGCCTTCTAATTTCCAAAAAGTACAAACCTAGCCTATTCAGTCTCTCCTCATCATCCAATGCCCCCATCTCATGTATCATCCTAGTAAACCTTCTCTGCACCCCCTCCAAGGCCAATATATCCTTCCTCGAATGTGGCGACCAAAACTGCACACAGTACTCCAGCTGTGGCCTCACCGGTCCCCTATACAGCTGCAACAGAACCTCCCTCCTTTTATATTCTATCCCCTAGCTATAAAAGCCAACATTGCATTCACCTTCTTAATCACCTGCTGAACCTGCACACTGTGTTTTGCGATTTGTGCACAAGGATCCCCATGTAACATCCTGCACTGTTACATGCTGCAGCTTTTCTCCATTTAAATAGTAATCCTTCATACCATTATTCTTACCAAAGTGGATAACCTTACATTTGCGAACATTATACTCCATCTGCCAGGTCCTCGACCACTCACTCAACCTATCCAGATCTCTCTGCAGGCTTTCCACACCATCCACACAATTTGCTTTTCCACTCATCTTCATGTCATCAGCAAATTTCGTCACCCTGCACTCAGCCCCTTCCTCCAGATCGTCTATATAAATGGTAAGTAGTTGAGGCCCCAGCATCGAACCCTGGGGCACTCCACTAGTCACCAGCTGCCAATCAGAATAGCACCCAATACCTACCCTCTGCTTCCTATTAGGCAACCAATCCTCTATCCAGTCTAACACCCTACCCCCGACTCCCTGCACCTTAACCTTCTGAAGCAATCTTTTGTGAGGCACCTTATCAAACATGTTGCATACTTCTCTTTAAGGAACAAGAAGAAATCTAAAGTGTGTCGCTCTGCTGTCAATGATGTTGAGGCTGGCTACGCTTATCTCTATTGTAACCAACACTGACGTCATATTGTGGAGAGACAGGGGCATCATTATGGGAAATCTGTGCCCAAGGATAGCATTGGTTCAGGGCACCATGCTCTGTCTCTGTAGTCTAAGACAGAAGCAACACCTTGTGGATGTTAGAAAACTGAGATAAAACCTGAAAGTGCTAGATAGATTCAGCAGATTTGGCAGCATTCGCAGAGAGCGAAACCGAATTAGCCACAGTGAGCTTCCGACCTCGTCTGTTGCTGGGATTCTCCAATGCTGCTGCAGTGATTGGAGTTTCAGCTAGAATGCCAAATTCTCCATTCACACTTGCAGAGATCGGAGAATCTCGTCCTTTAGATTGATCAGAGCTAATATTTAAGTATGTCTTTAGGAGTTTCTGTACTTACTTAAAATCTAATTAGCTTGTTAAATATTTGTAGAAAATAATCTAGAGATTTGTAATCAAACTAACCTAATTTTGTTTGTCCTTTGTTCTTCTTTCCTGTCTTTGCTGCAAATAAATTACTTAACAGTGCTTTTGGTGATACAGAAGGTGATTATTGAAATGGCAAGAGGCAAAGTTCACCGTAAGTAGAAAATATTCAGCCAGATGTCACAAATTAATCTGAGGCTACTTTTCAATACAGTAAGTCTTTAGAAAAAAATTACTTTGGTCATAGTACAAGAAGCATCAAAGAAATAGTGAAGTTTGTTAAATAGTGTGTCATCAATGCAAATATTTCACCAAGATATGTACATCTGTTTCATTACAATTTATGCTTTTAAGTATGTTGTTTGTTTATTTCTGGTATAAAATGTGCTTTATTCCATCTTAGATGTGAACATTCTTGTGTTGATTTCAGGATATAATAATTGTGTTTTTAGTTACTGCCAGTGTTCATTTACTTGTGATGTCCAGGGTAATATTTAAATAATAGAGACACGTTGAGCAAGCAGGAATTCACTATCGGGTGCAATATAGAGTTAGATGTATTTCGTAAGATTTGATCTAAAAACTCAAACCGCCCGTCCCCCAACTGTTAGTAACCCAGTAGGTTCATCTTTGATGCCCCTCCTTCCTATAGCAATTGGGAAGAGTTCAAACACTTCATTACCTGATTGACTGGCAGTAAAGAATTATTTAAACAGCCTTTCCCCATTATCCATAATATTTTTATCATGCAAGGAAGGTGTAAAAAAAGCAGACAAAATATTTAATATCCTGAAGATCTTCTCAAGATGTTTTGCAGGCATGCCTGGAGATTAAGAACATAAGAAATAGGAGCAGGAATAGGCCATCCAGTAAGATCATGGCTGATCTGTAGTGCTTCAGTACCACTTTCCCACTTTCTCCCCATAACCCTTAATTCCCTTGTCAATTAAAAACCTATCCACTCTTGACTTGAACATATTCAGTGAGGAAGCCTCCACTACCTCATCAGGCAGAAAATTCCAAAGATTCACCACCCTTTGCGTGAAGAAACCCCTCCGCAACTCCAATCTGAACTCATTGAGATTCATTAATAATTAATCTCATTAATCTTCATTAATACTCATAATGTGTATTAGAATTCATTAATGTTCCAGATCAGTCCTGGTGCAGCAAAAAAGGGAGAAGGCATTCTGGTCCTAAAAGGAAGATATTAAATTTAGAGATCAAGAACACTATGAAAGCAATAAAGAATAGAATGTTATGGCCACTTTTTTCAACTGGAACTTCCAGTCTCACGAAGTCAAGGAACTTTTGAATGACTTGCACATTTTACGATCCCGTCCTCATCACAAACAGAGCCATAAAATTATACCCCTAATCTTTTATGCATTTTGGGATGCATAAACAATATTTTAAAACAATATTGAAATCCATTTTAACAACCCATGCAGAGAAGTTTAGACTGATCAGAAATAGTCAGCATGGTTTTGTCAAGGGCAGGTCATGCCTTATGAGCCTAGTTGAGTTCTTCGAAAATGTACTGAACACATTGACGAAGGAAGAGCAGTGGATGTAGTGTACATGGACTTTAGCAAGGCGTTTGATAAGGTCCCCCATGCAAGGCTTCTGGAGAAGGTAAGAGGGCATGGGATCCATGGGGCTTTGGCCTCGTGGATCCAGAACTGGCTTGCCGGCAGAAGGCAGAGAGTGGTTGTGGATGGGTCTTGTTCTGCATGGAGGTCGGTAACCAGTGGAGTGCCCCAAGGATCTGTTCTGGGACCCCTGCTGTTTGTCATTTTCATAAATGACCTGGATGAGGAAGTGGAAGGATGGGTTAGTAAGTTCGCCGACGATACAAAAGTTGGTGGTGTTGTGAATGGTCTAGAGGGATGTCAGGACATAGACAGGATGCAAGTCTGGGCGGAGAAATGGCAGATGGACTTCAACGCGGATAAATGTGTAGTGGTCCATTTTGGCAGGAATAATGGGATGAAGGAGTACAATATAAGGGGTAGGAGTCTGAGCTGTGTTGTAGAGCAGAAGGATCTCGGGGTCCGGGTCCATAGGACTCTTAAATCGGCCTCGCAGGTGGAGGAAGTGGTCAAGAAGGCGTACGGTGTACTGGCCTTCATTAATCGAGGAATAGATTTTAGGAGTCAGGAGGTAATGATGCAGCTCTATAAGACTCTTGTCAGACCCCACTTGGAGTATTGTGCGCAGTTCTGGTCGCCTCATATAGGAAGGATGTAGAGGCTATTGAGAGAGTTCAGAGGAGATTTACAAGGATGCTGCCTGGATTGGGAGGCAGGCCTTATGAAGATAGGTTGAGGGAGCTGGACTCTTCTCACTGGAGAGACGTAGGTTGAGAGGCGACCTGATAGAGGTTTATAAAATGTTGAGAGGAATAGATAGGGTGGACTCTCAGAGACTATTCCCCCGAGCTGAAATGGTCACTACGAGAGGACACAGATTTAAGGTGCAGGGAAGCAAATACAGAGGGGATGTTAGGGGTAATTTTTTTACTCAGAGGGTGGTGAGTGAATGGAATCGGCTGCCGTCGGAGGTGGTAGAGGCAAACTCGCTGGAGTCTTTTAAAAGACTTCTGGATGAGTATATGGAAACGAATGGGATAGGGGGTTATAGATAGGTCTGTGGCTTGGTAGATATAGATGTGATTGGTGCAACTCGTGGGCCGAAGGGCCTGTTGTGCTGTATTGTTCTATGTTCTATGTAACCCAAAAACTGCAGTTGGTCATTTTGTGCCAGATCTGGTGTGACAGCAGTACCTCTAACAAATCACCCCTGCAACGTATCTGGGAGGGAGTTGGTAAAAAGACAGCACTATGTTGATGAGCAGAAGGTGGAAAAGCAGAAAAATACTGTGGATATGAAAGATGATACCTTGGCAATTGAAGGAGAGACCTAGTTTGACTGTAAGGTTTCTCTTTTTATGAAAAAGCTGTATAGTCCAGGAAAGGGTGGAGTTTTGCTTTGTAGCAGACAATTGTTACTAGCTTCGAAGTGGGCAGATACTAGTTCATAACGTCAGTATGTCCGAAGACTTCCAAACCCTAGCATAATGCCTGGGTAAGGTGCTGAGTCGAATGTCCTCCTTCTGGAGGGATTCTATGATTCAGTTCTGTGTAGTGAGCTCTGTTCGGGTCAAAGTGAACAAGCAATACATATAATTGTAATGCCTGTTTTACTGAGACAAAAGCCTATTTTCTGCATGCCTCCCCACTTCCAATGCTAATGTATTTTTGAAAGATGGCACAGAATTGTTGATACATTAGGGCTTCTGTAATAATTGATCATTGTTATGAAGAACTTCAGTTCTGTCTCATTCCTAGGTGCAGGCTCTCCCTTAATAGCTTTCACTTTGTCTTCAAGGGGACCATCCCACCCATCCCAGCATTCACTTTGAAAGCAAGGTACATATGTAACCTCATCCGTTTGAAAGGTACATTTCTTATACTTTAAACATATGTTGGCTTCTTGAAACTTCTTAAGGTTTTGCACCAAGTTCTTTGGGAGACACACCTCTAGCTAAGACATTGTTCAAGTATGCCACTATTCGGGGATTCCTCGTACCAAGCTCTCCGTGGTGCACTGAAAAATAGCAAATGGCAATCGGGTGAACTGATCACATCCCTTTATGAATATTTATTGCAATTAGCTTCCTGGAATCTTCTTCCAGTCCCAACTGTTGATAAGCATGACTTCAGTTTAGCTTGGTATATTTGAGGCTGCCTGCTAACTTCAGCATAGCTTGTTTACTAAACGTTTGTAGTCCCTGCAGATCCTCACAGTACAATCCAGCATCAGAATGGGCTACACAAATTTGGAGAGCTACACAAACTTGATGATGGCTAGGTCTTCCAATCTCTTCAGTTCACCCTCTAGTTAGTACATGTAATCATAGGGCACTGGTGAGCTTCAAAACAAAACCTAGGTGTGGCCTCAGGATTTTAGCTTTAACCCTTTTTAAGGATTTAAGTTCTCTCTGGAATAACTAGAACATAGAACATTATAGCGCAGAACAGGCCCTTCAGCCTTCGATGTTGCGCCGACCAATTAGGAAAAAGCAATGACCCTCTAACCTAAACCATTCCCTTTTCGTCCATAACTCCTGCTGTTTGCATAGAAGCTCTTGGAATGCTCCATTCTAAACATTAAATACTTCCAGCCAGCTCAATTTTATTTGTTTCAACCAGTCCCATCCCATGAGACCGGACCTTTGTCTATTAATCACCATGATTGGTTTTCATCCTATAGGATATTGGCAAGGATTTTCTTCTCACTATTTTTAGTGTCTATCCATTGTATGTCTCCAGAATAGCCTTTGAATGAACATAAGAACTAGAAGCAGGAGTAGGCTATCTGGCCCCTTGAGCCTGCTCTGTCGTTCAATAAAATGATGGCTGACCTTTCCGTAGACTCAGCTCCATGTAGCTGCTTGCTCTTCATAAATCTTAATATCCTCATTGTTCAAAAATTTATCTATCCTTGCCTTAAAAACATTCAATGAGGTAGTCTTAGCTGCTTCACTGAGAATGGCTTGGACATAAGGGTTGCAGTCCTTCTGCAGTTACCTGTATGTGTTTTCTCTGATGAAAGTAGCCGCAGCAAGTTTCAGTATGGTGGCCATTAAAACAATCTCAGTGAGAGGTATCTTGTTCAGCTGGGCAAGTTATTGAATGTGTAAATCTCAGATCCCTCTTTTGGTTCCTCCACCAGGTTATTCACAGGAATTGTTTACATAATTTTCTTGCACCGGCACATTTCAACACACTGAAAATATGACTCAGGCCCTACTGTGAACAATCTTCTCTCTCTCTCTCTCTCTTCTCAGGCCCTGCTGAACCCTCACTTGGGCTGTTCCTCTCAGTAGCCATTTCCCACCATAACTGGTTCACCCCACTCTGTATACCTTGCAGCACCCAAATGTCTTGCTCAGCGCTTGGGCCGTCTGTACTTCTTTCTAGTGAAATCTTGGTTTCAGCAACCTATTCTTTTCGATGTTGAGGTTGTTGATCTTACAAACCAAATGATTCCTCAATACATCTCCTGATGAAAGCCCAAACTCAGTGTTCAGCCAGCTGTTGAAATCTGGCCATGAAGCCGCGTACTGGATCCCTAACAGCAGAGTGAAATTTGTATCTCTTCATGATAATGGAAGGTTAGGTATTATAGTGAAACCTAACCAAATTGGCTAATTGGTCAAAAGTTTTTATGTCTGGAGTTTTGGGTGACGTGAAACACATCATCATGTTGTAAATCTGTGGGCCGCAGACTGTAAGCAGTATTGCCTTCTGTTTCACCTTGGTTATTATTTTGTTCGCTGTGAAAAAAATAACGCAGTCTCTCGATGTATTGCATCCAACTTTTGACTTCAGGATCAAATGGCTCTATTTTCTTGAATAGCAGTGTCTTTAAAGCAGATCTCATACCTTTTCTCCTTCAGAGTTAGAGTGATCACTCTCTTTTCTCTCTAACTGCACTTCAGCTTTCAATGACTGATCTAGTTTGAGCACGTCGCCAGTGTGATAACCAGAGGCAGGTAAAAAACAAGAAGATTTATTTAACAAGAAGAAACAATTTCCAACTAAAGGATTTGTAACACAACAACACAGATCTGCTGCCAACAGATTCCCAGTCGCTCCGCCGCCTTCTGGGGATTTGCACCCTTGCTCCTGATTGGCCAAGGTCCACACACTCATGCTTCATTAGTTTAGGCCTGTTGATGTGGCTGATGAAAGATTGCCTCTTAAAAAGATCCATTCTACCACACACTGGAAGAGTTGTTGATGGCATGGTACTGAATTGATCTATCATTAGGGGAGACAGTGGTGTAGTGGTATTATCGCTAGAACATCAATCCAGAAATATATGTTCTGAGGACCTGGATTCCAATCCCACCTCAGCAGATAGTAGACTTTAAATTCAGTTTTTAAAAAATCTGGAATTAAGAATCTACTGATGATCATGGAACTATTGCCAATTGTTGGAAAAACTCATCTGATTTACTTATGTCCTTTAGGAAAGGAAATGTGCCGTCATTATCTGGTCTGGTCCACATGTGACTCCAGAGCCACAGCAATGTGGTTGACTCTTAACTGTCCTCGGGCAACCAGGGATGGGCAATAAATGCTGGCATTCCCACGAATGTTTAAAAAATATACTAATCATCAATAGTTACAGCTGTTCCTTGTTTTGAACATAACATCTACTCTGTGACATCTGGTTTGAGTTTCACCAGGATCATTCAACTCCTGACCTCATTCCAGCCTTGGTTCAAACATGGACATAAGTGCTGAATTCCAGAGATGACATGAGAGTAATGTCCAGATGCAGCAAGATGTGGACAATATCCAGGCTTAGGCTGACAAGTAGTAACATTCATGCCACATGATTATCAGGCAATAACCATCATCAATAAGGGACACTCTAACCACTACCCCTTGATATTCAATGGTGTTGCCATCACTGAATCCATGTCAACATCTTTGGGGTTCCCATTGACTAGAAACTCAACAGGCCATGCCACATAAACACATTGCCTATGAGAGCAGGTCAGAGGCTAGGAATATACAGCAAGTAACATATCTCTTGACTCTGCAAAACAATCTGTACGGCACTTGCTTGGATGAATTCAGCTCTATCAAAAATCAAGAACCTTCAAACTATCCAGGACAAAGCAGCCTGCTTGATTGGCACCACATGTGTAAATATCCACTCCCAAAGCTCAGTAGCTGCAATGTGCATTATCTACAAGATGCACTACAGCAATTCACCAAAGATGCTGAGACAGCCCCTTCTAAACCTATGACCACTTGCATCTAGAACGACAAGGGCAGTAATGCATGAGAACACCACTGCCTGTAGGTTCTCCTCCAAGCCACTCACTGTCCTGTTTTTTTAAATGTCATGATGTGGAGATGCCGGCGTTCACTGAAGTAAACACAGTAAGAAGTCTCACAACACCATGTTGAAATCCAACAGGTTTATTTGGTAGTAAAAGCCACTAGCTTTCGGAGCACTGCTGCTTCATCAGGTAAGTGGGAGTTCTGTTCACAAACAGCGCATATAAAGATACAAACTTAATTTACAAAATAATGGTTGGAATATGAGTCTTAATCAGAGGCAGGTTCTTTACACAGAGGGCGGTGAGGGCATGGAATGCCCTGCCTGCAGCAGTTGTGGACTCGCCTACTTTGGGGACATTCAAATGGTCGGTGGATAGGCATATGGATGATATTGGAATAGTTTAGGTTAGAGGGTCCACTGGCCGGCGCAACATCGAGGGCTGAAGGGCCTGTACTGCGCTGTAATGTTCTATGTTCTATAAGTCTTAACAGATAATCAAGTCTTAGAAGTACAGATAATGTGAGTGGAGAGAGGGTGAAGCATAGGCTAAAGAGATATGTATTGCCTCCAGACAGGACAGTTGGCGAGACTTTGCAAGCCTAGGCAAGTCATGGGGGTTACAGATAGTGTGACATGAACCCAAGATCCTGGTTGAGGACATCCTCATCTGTGCTGAACTTGGCTATCAGTTTCTGCTCAGTGACTGCGTTGTTGTGCTTCGTGAAGGCCACCTTGAAGAACGCTTATCCAAGGATCAGAGGCCAAATGCCTGTGATCGCTGAAGTGTTCCCCAACAAGAAGAGAACACTCTTGCCTGATGATTGTCAAGCAGTCTTCATTTATCTGTTGTCGTATGGTTATCTGCATCTGATTTCCCCAGAGTACTGTGCCTCGGGACATCCTTTCCTTCAATGTTTCAGTAGACAAATTGCGCAAGTTGCAAGAGTATGTACTGTGTACCTAGTGGATGGTGTTCTCACATGAGATGATGGCGTCCGTGTTGATGATCTAGCACGTCTTGCAGAGGTTGTGTGGTGTTGTGGTCACTTCTCCTGAAGGTTGGGAAGTTTGCTGCGCATAATGGTCTGTTTGAGGCTGTGCGGTTGTTTGAAGCAAGAACTGGAGGTGTGGGGATGGCCTTGGTGAGATGTTTGCCTTCATCAATGGCATGTTGAAGGCTCCAGACAAGGTGTCGTTGCTTCTCTGCTTTGAGGAAGTACTGGACGACAAAGGGTGCTGTGTCCGGTGTGTCTCGTGTTTGTTTTCAGTGCGGTTTTTTGCTGTGGAACTATCGATCGACAAGTCGAACGCTATACCCTATTCTTATGAGGGCATCTTTCAGCATCTGGAGGTGTCTGTTGCGATCGTCCTCATCTGAGCAGATCCTGTGCACATAGAGGGCTTGTCCTTAGGGGGTAGCTTCTTTAGTGTGTTCAAGATGGAAGCTGGAGAAGTGGAGCATCGTGATGTTATCTGTGGGCTTGCAGTACAGTGAGATGCTGAGGTGACCGTCCTTAATGGAGATGCATGTGTCCAAGAATGCAACATATTCTGCTGAGACTGATGGTGGGATGGAACTTGTTGATGTCATCATATAATTGTTTCAGCGATTGTTCATTATGAGTCCAAAGGAAGAAAATGTCAGCTGTGTATCTAGTGTGTAACATCCTATAGAACATAGAACATAGAACAATACAGCACAGAACAGGCCCTTCGGCCTTCGATGTTGTGCCGACCAAAATAAAAAGCAATGCCCCTCCTAACTAAACCATTCCCTTCTCATCCATATACTTATCAACTAACCTCTTAAACGCCACCAAACTTGGCGCATCTACAACAGCTGCAGGCAGGGCATTCCACTCCCTAATCACTCTTTGAGTAAAGAACCTACCTCTGATATCCGTCCTATAACTCATACCCCTTAATTTAAAGTTGTGTCCCCTCGTGCTAGCTTTCTCCATCCTAGGAAAAAGGCTATCACTGTCCACCCTATCCAAACCTCTAATCATCTTATATGCTTCAATAAGATCCCCCCTTAGCCGCCTCCTTTCTAACGAAAACAACCTCAAATCCTTCAACCTCTCTTCATAGGACCTGCCCTCCATACCAGGCAACATCCTAGTAAACCTCCTCTGTACCCTCTCCAATGCCTCCACATCTTTCTTATAATGTGGCGACCAGAACTGCACACAATACTCCAAGTGCGGCCGCACTAGAGTTTTGTACAGCTGCAACATGATGCTGCGGCTCCGAAATTCAATCCCCCTACCAATAAAAGCTAAGACTCCATAAGCCTTCTTAACAACTTTATCCACTTGACTGCCTACTTTCAGGGATCTATTGACACATACACCAAGATCCTTCTGTTCCTCAACACTATTAAGAGCCCTACCATTAGCCCTATACTCTACACATTTATTGTTCCTGCCAAAGTGCATTACCTCACACTTTTCCACATTAAACTCCATTTGCCACCTCTCGGCCCAGCTCTGCAACTTGTCCAAGTCACTCTGTAAACTAAAACACCCCTCTTCACTATCTACCACACCACCAACTTTAGTATCATCTGCAAATTTACTGATCCATCCCTCAATACCCTCATCCAGATCATTTATAAAAATTACAAACAGCAGGGGCCCCAAAACAGACCCCTGAGGCACACCACTCGTCACCGAACTCCACGATGAATATCTCCCATCAACCACCACCCACGAAGATGTTGGCATACTGAGGTGCAAATCTGGTCCCCATGCCTGTTAAAGACAATACACATCTGTTTAAATTGTTCTTAACGTTCTCTCCACTCAGTTGATTACTATAAAGACTCGCATTCCAATCATTATTTTGTAAATTGAGTTTGTGTCTTTATATGCCGTGTTTATGAACAGAACTCCCACTTACCTGACAAAGGAGCAGCACTCCAAAAGCTAATGGCTTTTGCTACTTAATAAACATGTTGGACTTTAATCTGATGTTGTGAGACTTCTTACTTGAAAAATGTCTCTGTTCCTTCACAGTTGCTGAGTCAAAATCTTGGAATTCCCTCCCTAATGGCATTGTGGTCAACCCACAGCACATGGACTGCAGTGATTCAAGAAAGCAGCTCACCACTAGCTTCCCAAGGACAACTAGGGATGGGCAATGAATGCTGGCCAGCCAGCAACATCCATGTCCCACAAATAAATTTTTTAAAAAATCACTATGTGGGGAAAAAAAATTCCTACATTGAGACTTCATGTGACAGAACAGGCCAGTTTTTGGCACACGTGCCTTTGGGCATGATATCCCATGAGATAGTGGATTCTGCATGCAGGATTTACTTCATTTTCTTGCCTTTTTGCTGCCCTTCAGCATTAAGACATTGTGGCTCAAAACGTGATGCAGCTTGATGAGCAAGTTGTCACCATTCTGAACAATTGTTGGTAATTCCTGCCAGTCATTAATGTCACTGCTGCTGTCCTTCAGGGAGAGCTATGGAGTGTCTTTGAAGTCTTTTCTTTTGTGTGTGTGTGTGTGTCTGTGTGTGTGTGTGTGTGTGTGTGTGTGTGTGTGTGTGTAATATTTGACTGACCAAATGTGGGTTAATAGATGAGTTTTGTTTTGGCAATATTCAAAGACAGAAAGTTTCCTATATACAGAATTGAAGAGATCAAGCATGGTTTGTGAATCTGTGCAGAGTGGGCAACAATATTGTAAACTGTAGACCATGTACATCTAGAGTTGTCAGTTTAGTTTTGACACAGAAGCTAACTGAAGCTAAAGAAATTTCTATCTAGATGGTATTTAATACTGACATCAGAGGGCAGCAGATCTTTGGTGTGGTGAATAGGTACTGTTAAAGCTGTAAAACGTAGGGTCCTATTTTGGCATTTTGATTCTAAATCCTGGGCAGTCTTGAATCTGGGACTGTTTCAGATCCAACTTTTAGATCCATCTCTGGTGCTCCCACGCGAACACTATCTGAAAAAAATCAGCAATTCTGAATCGAGCTGCAGAAGCCTGTAGACAGGGCTTATCACATCTGGAGCCCTGCAGCTCCGATTAAAGCCTTATACTGCACATGCAAGTAAAAAAAAGAGAAAAATCCTTCCCTGCCACATATCCCAGCCCCAAAAGATACTGCCCCAACCTCCACAACATTACTTAACCCCCTTATTCCCCCCCCCGCACCAATCGCACACAGAATGGCAGCGGACCACCTTTTCCCCCACAGATCGCACACTTAGTGGCAATGGACTCCTACCCCGCCAGTCACACACAGAGTGGCAGCGAATCTCTCCCACACCCCCACTGATGACAAGCTTAAAACACCTCTTCCACCCCCACCTCCAATTGCACGGAGAGTGGCAGTGGAAACCACCCCCCACTCACCCACCCACCAATCACATCCTTAGCAGCAGTGGACTCTCTTTCCCCCACCAATCGCACAGAGTGGCAGTGGAGCTCCCCTGACCCCCCACCCCACCGATTACACGCAGAGTAACAGCGGACCTCCCCACCAGACAGCCATCTGACTTGCCTCCTCCTCCACCTCCCAGAGAGCTAGCTGATCCGTCTTTCTTCTGTCATCGCTATCATCAGTAAAGTTTTACAACATCAATTTTAAATCCAACCAATTTATTTGGTAGTAAATCAGAGAGCTTTTGACTTTTCGTCTTCGTCAGGCAAATGCAGCGTTCTGGTCTGCAATAGCACACATCAGCACAGACAGTCACAGATTGCTGATTAGAATGCGAATCCTTACATCTAACCTGCTATTCAAGTGTTAAAGTGGCTAACAATGTGTGTGAAGGGAATCCTGAGCATTGGTTAGAGAATTGTGTATTTTCTCCAGACAGCACAGTAAGTGAGGTTTTTTGCTAACCCAGGCAAGTTACGGGGGTTACAGATAGTGTGACATGAAGCCAAGATCCCTGTTAAGACCGTCCTCATGTGTGCGGAACTTGGCTATCAGTCTCTGCTCAGCGACTCTGCACTGTCGTGTGTCACGAAAGCCCCCTTGAAGAACATTTACCCGCAGGTCGGAGGCCGAATGCCCATGACTGCTGAAGTGTTCGCCCACAGGAAGGGAACTGTTTTGCCTGGTGATTGTTGAGCGATGCTCATTCATCCGCTGTCATAGTGTCTGCATGGTCTCCCCAATGTACCATGCTTCGGGACATCCTTTCTTGCAACGTATTAAGTAGACAACGTTGGCCGAGTTGCACGAGTATGTACCATGTACCTGGTGAATGGTATTCTCACGTTTGACGATGTCGTCCATGTCTATGATCTGGCATGTCTTGCAGAGGTTGCTGTGGCAGGGTTGTGTGGTATTGTGGTCACTGTTCTCCTGAAGGTTCCGTAGTTTGCTGCAAACAATGATCTGTTTGAGGTTGTGCGATTGTCTGAAAGCAAGAAGTGGGGGGGTGAGGATGGCCCTAGCGAGATGTTCATCATCATCAATGATTTCCTCCTATGTAAGGAGCAAAAGGATGGTTAGAGGGAAGATTGGACCTCTCAGGGACAGAGGACGGGAACTATGCTTAGAGCCTGAGGGAATGGGGGAGATCCTGAATGAATACTTTGCGTCAGTATTCACGCGGGAGAGGGGCCTGATGTCTGGTCCCGGCTTTGAGAAATTTGAGGACTCGTTAAAGGAAATAATCATTACGAGGGAAGAGGTGTTGGGGCTTTTAGGCAGCATAAAGACTTATAAAGCTCCAGGGCCTGATGGCATTTACCCCAGGCTGCTAAGGGAAGTGAGAGATGACCTTGCAGGACCTCTGACACAAATCTTTGTCTCCTCTTTAGACACAGGTGAGGTCCCAGAGGACTGGAGGATAGCAAATGTAGTACCGTTGTTTAAAAAGGGTCAGAGGGATAACCCAGGGAACTATAGGCCGGTGAGCTTGACTTCAGTCATAGGTAAGCTAATGGAGAGGATCCTCAGGGACAGGATGTATGAGCATCTGAAGCGCTGCGATCTGATCAGGGATACGCAGCATGGCTTCGTTAAGGGGAGGTCGTGCCTTACGAATCTAGTGGAATTTTTTGAAGAGGTGACAAAAACGGTTGATGAAGGACAAGCCGTTGATGTCGTCTACATGGATTTCAGTAAGGCGTGTGACAAGGTTCCCCATGGTAGGCTGATAAAAAAGGTGAAGGCGCATGGGATACAGGGCCAGGTATGTAGATGGGTTGAGAACTGGCTTGGGAGGAGAGACAGCGGGTAGTAGTGGAAGGCTCTTTTTCCAACTGGAGGTCAGTCACTAGTGGTGTGCCACAGGGCTCAGTACTAGGACCTCTTCTATTTTTGATTTATATAAATGACTTGGAAGAGGGGGTAGGTGGTGTGATCAGCAAATTTGCTGATGACACTAAGATGCTTGGATTGGCGGGAACTGAGGAGCAGTGCCAGGCAATACAACAGGACATAGATAGGCTGGTAGATTGGGCAGATAGGTGGCAAATGGAATTTAATCCGGATAAATGCGAGGTGATGCATTTTGCCTGGAAGAATGTAGAGGGGAGTTATAGGATAAAAAGGTAAAACTATCCGGAGTATAGAGACGCAGAGAGACCTGGGGGTGCAGGTTCACAAGTCTCTGAAGGTGTCAGTACAGGTGGAGAATGTGATAAAGAAAGCGTATGGTATGTTAGCCTTCATAGGAAGGGGTATAAAATACAAGAGTAGGAGTTTGATGTTGCAAGTGTATAGAACGTTGGTTAGGCCTCACTTGGAGTACTGCGTCCAGTTCTGGTCGCCTTACTACCAGAAGGCTGTGGAGGCCTTGGAGAGAGTGCAGAGGAGATTTACCAGGATGCTGCCTGGTATGGAAGGGCTGTCTTACGAGGAAAGATTGAACACACTGGGGTTGTTTTCCCTTGAAAGACGTCAGCTGAGAGGGGATCGATTAGAGGTATATAAGATTATGAGGGGTATAGATAGAGTAAATGGTGGTAAGCTTTTTCCACCATTAGAAATGGATAGAACGAGGGGTCACGGCCTTAGGGTGAGGGGGCTATGTATAAGACTAATATTAGAGGCCAGTTTTTCACACAAAGGGTAGTGGGGGTGTGGAATGCACTGCCGAATAAGGTGGTGGGAGCAGGCATGCTAGGGTTGTTTAAGGGTCTCTTGGACAGCCACATGAGTGGTCTGCAGATAGAGGGATATAGCAGGACTGTCTAAATATCTTATTTGTTTCCACAGGCAATTCGGTCCACCTTGTTGACCAACAAGGTGCATGCATTCGGCAGGTCGTGCGAGGCCTGCTCTTGGATGTTGCTTCAGGAGTGGCCTAGTGCTTCACGTCGTTAGTGTATGCTTAAACTGGACCATCAGATGGGCAACATGACAGCTCAGAGACTATCGCTGTTGCTGTGCATACACATGGATTTGGGCCTGTGTCTGCGGGAGTTTGCGCGTTCTCCCCGTGGTTGCGTGGGTTTTCTCCGGGTGCTCCGGTTTCCTCCCACATCCCAAAAATGTGCTCTTAGGCTGATTGGGTAACAAATTGTCCCTATATTGGTCCCTATATGGGAATCTTCCACAATAGGCATGGCCTAAAGTCATGGATATGTCATTAAGACGTTAGGACGGCGGCGCGGGCTCGTTGGGCCGAAGGGCCTGTTTCCCGTGCTGTGTTGCTCTTTGCTCTTTGCTATATGTTGAAGACTGCGAAGGAGATGTTGTAGCTTCTCTGCTCCGGGGAAGTACTGGACAACAAAAGGTACTCTGTCCACCGTGTCTCATGTTCGTCTTCTGAGGAGGTCAGTGCGGTTTATCGCTGTGGCACGTCGGAACTGTCGATCGATGAGTCGAGCGCCATATCCTGTTCTCACAAGGGCATCTTTCAACGTCTGAAGGTGTGTGTCATGATCCTCCTCATTGAGCAAATTCTGTGTGTACGGAGGGCTTGTCCGTAGGGAATGGCTTCTTTAACGTGTCTAGGGTAGAAGCTGGAGAAGTGGAGCATTGTGAAGTTGTCTGTCGGTTTGCGGTACAGTGAGGTGCTGAGGTGACTGTCCTTGATGGAGATGCGTGTGTCCAAGAATGCAACTGATTCTGGAGAATAGTCCATGGTGAGTCTGATGGTGGGATGGAACTTGTTGATATCATCATACAGTTGTTTCAATGATTGTTCACCATGAACATAGAACATAGAACATTACAGCACAGAACAGGCCCTTCGGCCTTCGATGTTGCGCCGACCAATATAAAAAGCAATGCCCCTCCAAACTAAACCATTCCCTTCTCTTCCATATACTTATCAACTAACCTCTTAAACGCCACCAAACTTGGCGCATCTACAACTGCTGCAGGCAGGGCATTCCACTCCCGACACCCTTTGGGTAAAGAACCTACCTCTGATATCCGTCCTATACCTATCACCCCTTAATTTAAAGCTGTGTCCCCTCGTGCTAGCTTTTTCCATCCTAGGAAAAAGCTATCACTGTCCACCCTATCTAAACCTCTAATCATCTTATATGTTTCGATTAGGTCCCCTCTTAGCCGCCTCCTTTCTAACGAAAAACAACCTCAAATCCCTCAGCCTCTCTTCATAAGACCTGCCCTCCATACAGGCAACATCCTGGTAAACCTCCTCTGTACCCTCTCCAATGCCTCCACATCTTTCTTATAATGTGGGGACCAGAACTGCACACAATACTCCAAGTGCGGCCGCACTAGAGTTTTGTACAGTTGCAACATGACGTTGCGGCTCCGAAATTCAATCCCTCTACCAATAAAAGCCAAGACTCCATATGCCTTCCTAACAACCTTCTCGACCTGACTGCCTACTTTCAGGGATCTATGCACATACACACCAAGATCCCTCTGTTCATCTAGACTACTAAGAATCCTACCATTTGCCCTATACTCTACACATTTATTATTTCTGCCAAAGTGCATTACCTCACACTTTTCCACATTAAACTCCATTTGCCACCTCTCGGCCCAGCTCTGCAACTTGTCCAAGTCTCTCTGCAAACTATAACACCCCTCTTCACTATCTACCACTCCACTGACTTTAGTGTCATCTGCAAATTTACTAATCCATCCTTCAATACCCTCATCCAGATCATTTATAAAAATTACAAACAGCAGGGGCCCCAAAACAGACCCCTGAGGTACACCACTTGTCACCGAACTCCAAGATGAATATCTCCCATCAACCACCACCCTCTGTCTTCTATCTGCTAGCCAATTCCTAACCCAATTAGCTAAATCACCCTCTATCCCATACATCTGCATTTTCTGCAGAAGCCTTCCATGGGCCACCTTATCAAACGCCTTACTAAAGTCCATATATACCACATCAACTGCCTTACCCCCATCCACCTCTTTGGTCACTTTTTCAAAAAACTCAATGAGGTTAGTAAGGCACGACCTACCCTTCACAAAACCATGCTGACTATCCCCAATCAATTCATTTCTCTCTAAATAACTATAAATCCTATCCCTAATAATTCTCTCCAATACTTTGCCCACAACAGAAGTAAGACTCACTGGCCTATAATTCCCTGGAAGGTCTCTCTTCCCCTTCTTGAACAATGGGACCACATTCGCTATCCTCCAGTCCTCCGGAACCACACCCGTAACCAACGACGACCTGAAGATCAGAGCCAGAGGCTCTGCAATCTCCTCTCTTGCCTCCCAGAGAATCCTAGGGTAAATCCCGTCCGGCCCAGGGGACTTATCCAACTTCAAACCCTCGAGAATATCTAGCACATCCTCCCTATCTACTTCAATACTTTCCAGTTTGCAACCCTGTACCTCAGTGTTCTCCATAACTACATTTACATCACCCTGCGTGAATACCGAAGAGAAATATTTATTCAGTGCCTCTCCAATCTCTTCAGGCTCCACGCACAACTTCCCACTGCTGTCTATGACTGGCCCTAATCTTGCCCTAACCAATCTTCTATTCTTAACATATCTAAAGAAAGCTTTAGGATTCTCCTTAATCCTATCAGCCAAAGTCTTCTCGTGTCCCCTCTTAGCTCTCCTCAATTCACTCTTTAGCTCCCTCCTGGCTAATCTATAGCTATCCATTGCACTAACTGAGCCTTCAAGCCTCATCCTGACATAAGCCTCCTTTTTCCTTTTAACCAGCAAATCAACTTTTTTCGTACACCAAGGTTCTCTTACTCGACCATTTCCTCCTCGCCTGACAGGGACATACTTATCAAGGACTCGCAGCAGCTGCTCCTTGAATAAGCTCCACATTCCAGATGTTCCCAGTCCCTGTAGTTCCCTAGTCCAATCTATGCACCCTAATTCTCTCCTGATGGCCTCATAATTGCCCTTCCCCCAGCTATAACTACTGCCCCCAGCTTCATGCCTAAGTCCAAAGGAAAAAGATATCATCAGCGTATCTAGTATATAGCCTTGGTTGAAGATCCCGTGTGGCGAAGAAGTCTTGTTCGAACCTGTGCATGAAGATGTTGGCATATTGAGGTGCGAATTTGTTCCCCATGGCTGTTCCGTGTGTTTGGATGAAAAGCTGATTGTTGAAGGTGAAGACGTTGTGGTCCAAGATGAAGCAGATGAGTTGTAAAATTGCATCTGGAAACTGGCAGTTGTTGGCATTGAGTACTGAGGCAGTTGCAGCAATACCATCGTCATGGGGGATGTTGGTGTAGACCACCGAGACATCCATTGTGACAAGGAGTGTCCTTGGTTCAACTGCTCCATGTGTGCTGAGTTTATGTAGGAAGTCCGAAGTGTCAAGACAAAAGCTGGGGGTTCTTTGTACAATGGGTTTCAGGATGCCTTCGATATAGCCGGAGAGGTTCTCACACAGGGTCCCATTGCCCGATACGATGGGACGGTCGGGTATGTTTGCCTTGTGTATCTTTGGGAGGCAGTAGAGATCTCCAATGCGGGGAGTACGTGGAATGAGAATCCGGAGGGTGTTCTGAAGGTCCGGATCAAAAGTTTTGATCAGAGTGTTGAGTTGACAGGTGTGCATGTAAATGGTGTAGTTTCTTTGTCTCATCTGCTTGGCAAAGTTTCGCAGCTGGTCTATGTCCTGAGCACAAGTTGAGAATATGTATTCCGTTCTATCTTCGAGGGTGTGGCGTTTGCTATAGAGCTGGTGTATGAGGTGATTGAGGAGTGTGAGAGAGGTGCTACAGACTACTGTGAAAAAGTGTACCGACAACTAAACAATGAGAAACACTACAGACAGTTACCAGCAGATCCGACCAAAGAACACACTCGTCAAGTGTGAGAACCTCTCCGGCTATAAAAAGGGCATCCTGAAACCCATTGTACAAAGAACCCCGAACTTTTGTCTTGACACTACGGACTTCCTACAGAAACTCAGCACACATGGAGCAGTTGAACGAGGGACACTCCTTGACACAATGGATGTCTCGGCGCTCTACACCAACATCCCCCACGACGATGGTATTGCTGCAACCGTCTCAGTACTCAATGCCAACAACTGCCAGTTTCCAGATGCAATTTTACAACTCATCCGCTTCATCTTGGACCACAATGTCTTCACCTTCAACAATCAGCTTTTCATCCAGACACACGGAACAGCCATGGGGACCAAATTCGCACCTCAGTATGCCAACATCTTCATGCACAGGTTCGAACAAGACTTCTTCACCACACGAGATCTTCAACCAAGGTTATATACTAGATACATTGATGACATCTTTTTCCTTTGGACTCATGGTGAACAATCATTGAAACAACTGTATGATGATATCAACAAGTTCCATCCCACCATCAGACTCACCATGGACTATTCTCCAGAATCAGTTGCATTCTTGGACACACGCATCTCCATCAAGGACGGTCACCTCAGCACCTCACTGTACCGCAAACCGACAGACAACCTCACAATGCTCCACTTCTCCAGCTTCCACCCTAGACACATTAAAGAAGCCATTCCCTATGGACAAGCCCTCCGTATACACAGAATTTGCTCAGATGAGGAGGATCGTGACAGACACCTCCAGACGCTGAAAGATGCCCTTGTGAGAACAGGATATGGCGCTCGACTCATCGATCGACAGTTCCGACGTGCCACAACGATAAACCGCACTGACCTCCTCAGAAGACGAACACGGGACACGGTGGACAGAGTACCCTTTGTTGTCCAGTACTCCCCCGGAACGGAGAAGCTACAACATCTTCTCTGGAGTCTTCAACATATCATTGATGACGATGAACATCTCACTAGGGCCATCCCCACCCCCCCACTTCTTGCTTTCAGACAGCCGCACAACCTCAAACAGATCATTGTTCGCAGCAAACTACCCAACCTTCAGGAGAACAATGACCACAATACCACACAACCCTGCCACAGCAACCTCTGCAAGACTTGCCAGATCATAGACATGGACGACATCGTCAAACATGAGAATACCATTCACCAGGTACATGATACATACTCGTGCAACTCGGCCAACGTTGTCTACTTAATACGTTGCAAGAAAGGATGTCCCGAAGCATGATATATTGGGGAGACCATGCAGACACTATGACAGCGGACAAATGAGCATCGCTCAACAGTCACCAGGCAAAACAGTTCCCTTCCTGTGGGCGAACACGTCAGCAGTCACGGGCATTCAGCCTCCGACCTTCGGGTAAATGTTCTTCAAGGGGGCCTTCATGACACACGACAGCGCAGAGTCGCTGAGCAGAGACTGATAGCCAAGTTCCGCACACATGAGGACGGTCTTAACAGGGATCTTGGCTTCATGTCACACTATCTGTAACCCCCATGACTTGCCTGGGTTAGCAAAAAACCTCACTTACTGTGCTGTCTGGAGAAAATACACAATTCTCTAAACAATGCTCAGGATTCCCTTCACACACATTGTTAGCCACTTTAACACTTGAATAGCAGGTTAGATGTAAGGATTCGCATTCTAATCAGCAATCTGTGACTGTCTGTGCTGATGTGTGCTATTGCAGACCAGAACACTGCATTTGCCTGACGAAGTCGAAAAGTCGAAAGCTCACTGATTTACTATCAAATAAATTGGTTGGATTTAAAATTTATGTTGTAAAACTTTACTGAGTTTACCCCAGTCCAACGCCGGCATATCTACATCATTGCTATCATCCCCACCCCACTACCACACTGATCAGAGTCAAAGAGCCGCCAGAAGCTCTGAACTTATCTCCTTAGAAGCAGGAGTGCCCGAATTGGATATTTGTGGACAATGTGTGTTTTGCACCGAATCCAGGTGGGCGGTGGGTGGTAAAGGGGGAAGTGCTGATAAGTTTGGGCATGTAGCCCATTAAGTCAATTTAAATGTATGTAAATACATTTAAATTGGTGTTGTTGCCCATTTCAGGCATGGTCCAGATGGCGGCCATTGGTAAAGGTGGGTGGCGGCAGGCGTGGATTGCGCGACTTGCCTCACACTTGATGTTATCAAGTTTTCGTGCCTGAAAATAGGCCAACTTGATGATAAAATCAGGCCGGTATTGTTTTCTTTCTTTTACCATAAATATGGTAACTTATAAGATATAGTTACCCAGTGGAAAATCGGAGAAGCTATTTTTAGGACATTTTTCTACATTACTGCTCCCACCTTCCTCCAGCTTGGGGTAAGTAGAAGATACCCTGAAGGGGATTGATTAGTCACATAAGCTGCTGCGCAAAGACAATTGTGCTCCAGTGAAGGTATCCAAAAACTTTCCTATCACCTTTTTACAGAATCACTGACCACAGACTCCTAGGTTCATAACATTGTCCCACTGTTTGTTCTCCAACTTGATATAACATGGCACCATCTTAGTCCACACAATTTTGCTGGATTGGAGATCATTTGGGATGAACTTGTCACTTTAAATCTTATTCCATCTTTGCAATTGTTGAGAACCGCAATCTTCCTTTGCATGTATGTTGAGAACTTTTTGATCTGCAGCTTGTGTGATACCTCTCCATGATCTTCCCTCCATGATCGGCCATACTAAGAAAAGGAATTCTCAATGTCATTGCGCAATCATACTCAAGCAGCTTGTCACCATCCAAAACAAAGCAACCCCTTGATTGGCACCACATCCATTCCCTCCACCACTAAGGCTCAGTACCAGCAATGCCTACCATCTACAGGGTGTACTGCAGAAATTCACCAAACCCATGTCTACTTACATCTAGAAAGTCAAGGGAACAGATACATGCAAACATCATTACCTGCACATTTTTCTGTAAGTCACTCACCGTCCTGACTTGGAAATATATTGCTGTTACTTTGCAGTCGCAATTACAGTCTGGAAGCCCCTCCCTAATGGCATTGTGCCTCAACCGACAGCACATGGACTTCAGTGTTTCAAGAAGGCAGCTGGGATGGATAATAAATGCTGGTCAGCCAGCAAAGCCCATATCCCATGACTGAATTAAAAAAAAATCCTGTGCTGCAACAACTCATTGTCGCTACGAGAGGACACAGATTTAGGGAAGCAAGTACAGAGGGGATGTTAGGGGTAAGTTTTTCACTCAGAGGGTGGTGAGTGAATGGAATCGGCTGCCGTCAGTGGTGGTCGAGGCGAACTCGCTGGGGTCTTTTAAAAGACTTCTGGATGAGTATATGGGATCCAATGGGATTGGGGGTTATAGATAGGTCTGTGGCTTGGTAGGTATAGATGTGATCGGCGCAACTTGTGGACCAAAGGGCCTGTTTGTGCTGTAGTGTTCTATATTCTATGTTCATAAAGCAGTAAGCAGGTTTTCATGGAAAAATTTTGTTCCAATCTTAAGCCAACGATGTGCAGAGCTTCCTGGTGTCTGCTAGCGTGGAGTTTGCATTGCTATATGCTTTTAAGATATGCAATTTGTATTGATATAGTTTATTATTGTCAGATATGAGTAACCAATGAAAAGTATTGTTTCTTTGTGCTATACAGACAAAGCACACAGTACATAGAGAAGGAAAAGAGAATGTCCAGAATGGAGTGTTATAGCCATAGCTAGGCTGCAGAGAAAGATAACTTAATATGAGGTAGGCCTATTCAAAAGTCTGATGACGTCAGGGGAGAATCTGCTCTTCATGCGGGTGGTATGTGACCTCAGACTTTTTTTACCTTTTTCCTGACGGAAGAAGGTGGAAGAGAGAATATCTCGGGGGCTTAGGGTCCTTGCCACATGCCGTTAAAATAATGTCAAGTGCAGGCACCAGAAAGTCATAGAGGAATTTGTAATACTGAATTTGCCCAGTTAAGTATGAAGAAAATAGATATAGTGTTCATTCTCTTTTGTGTAATAACAAAGAACAACACACACGGGAAACAGGCCCTTTGGCTCAACAAGCCCGCGCCGCCACCTCGACGTTCCCACTTTCACCCATGATCCCTGTCTATGTTTATAGAAATCTGCATTGGAACCAAATTAGCAAGACAATTTAAGGAGAATTTGTTTTGCCAATCAGCCTAAGAGCACATCTTTGGGGTGTGGGAGGAAACCGGAGCACCAGAGAAAACCCACACAAGCACAGGGAGAATGCGCAAACTCCTACAGATACAGGCCCAAATCCATGTATCTGCACAGCACAGTGATATGACAGCTCAGTGACTGTTGCCCATCAACTGGTCCAGTTTAAGTGTATACTGACGACGTGAAGTACTAGGGTACTCTCGAAAAATCCAAGAGCAGCCCTCTCATGACCCATCGCGTGTATGCCCCTCGTTAGACAACAAGGCAGACTGAAGTACCTGTAGGATAAAACAGAAATACGTCAATATCATGCACAACTTATACAATTCCCAGGGATGTCCCAAGGCTCATGATCCCTATTTAAATCAGTCTACTATATCCCTCCATCTCTATTTTGCTCACGTGCTCATTTAAATATCTCTTAAATAACTCCAGCGTGCCTGCCTCCACCACCTTACTTGGCAGTGCGTTCCATATCCCCACAAACCTCTGTGTGAAAAAACTCCCTCAAAAATCCAAATTATATCTTATCCCCCCTCACCCTAAGCCCGTGACCCTTGTGATATTTGATTCCAACTATTTTGAATTCTATTTGGATATAGAGCTGAGGAAAGTTTTGTCTTTCAGTGGTTATACAATACTCGTAGTAAACATTCAGAAAGAAATTATTTTAGATCTGTTTTCAGGCTTAAAGTTATGATCCACTTGAAACTGAGCAACCTATTTAATTTTAATAAGAGAGGCAAGTTGTCACATCCGCAGAAACAGCCCACCCTACTACCTTACCAGCAATGGTCCTGAAGTAAATCTGTTAGGGAGTGAAGTCAGTGACAGTGTGAAGGGAAATATAGTGTGAGAGTGAGGATTGAGCATTGGCACATAGTGGTCTGCAGTTGTGCAACAGCAACAGGAGAATAGCAATTTGCATTTAACCTAGTAAAATGCCCCAAGGCAATTCACATAAGCATTTTCTAACAAGGTTTGATGTGGAATGACGTAAGAGAATGTTAACGTAACTGATGAAACGTTTGATCAGAGTTTTTAAGAAGCATCTTCAAAGCTGAAAGAGAGCAAGGCTGAACATGTTAGGAAAAAAAACTCCAGAGCCTAGAGCTCAGGGAGCTAAAGGCATGGCCTCAAAAGGTAGAGTGATTAAACATGGGAATGCTCAGGAGACCAGAATTAGAGGAGTATCGATAATTTAGAGAGGTGTAGGACTGTAGGAAATTACAAAGAAGGTAAGGGCAGGCTATGGTCAGTGGTATTATCACTAGACAATTAATCCAGAAAATAAGCTACTATTCTGGAGATCCAGACTCAAAACATGCTATGGTGAAATTTGAATTCAATAAAAAATATCTGGGATTAAGATATTATTGCTGATGACCATGAAATGAGCAACTTCATTGCAATATTAATTTCATTGTCGATTATCAGCAAAACCCATTTCATTCACTGATGTCTTTTAGAGAAGGAAATCTGCTGTCCTTACCAGGTTTGGCCTGCATGTGATTCCAGGACCACTGCAATGTGGTTGACCTCGTCATATCAGATGCCTGTCACTCAATTGCCCTTGAGCAACTAAGGATGGGCAATAAATGCTGGCCAGCCATTGACATTCATGTCCCAGAATGGATAAACAAAAATATGGCCCTTCAGAAATCTGTGTCAATTCATACCAACACATGTATTCAACTCTTTACCTTTACACCTACTATACCAACTCACCTAGTATACACCAAGGGGAGACTTCAGGACCTATGCTAAGGTATGATAAGAAAATGTTGTGTGCCAATTGAAGAACTCACTATTTTTTAAAAAAGCATCCTTTTGATAAAAACATTGAATTTCACAGCCCTACTTCAAACCACTTGGAACTGTCATTAAAACTGTGAACTGAGAGGCACCCTGTCATGATAATGGGAGATTTTGAAATCAGTCATGCAACACTAATACAGTGCTGATAACTCCCTGGGGTGTATTTCAAAACATAGGGCGGAATTGTACGGCTACCACACCCATCGATGAGTGGAGTTAGCTGTAAAATCGTGCGAGAGCCAAGAAATCAGGATCATGCCTGATTTCTTGACTATTGCAATTTTACAAGAGCCAGATTTCCAGTGAGGTCAGCCTCTTGCCAGAAATGGGCACAAGGCTGAATAATTTACGTGTGTTCAGTGAGCGTGGCAGTCAATCATACTGCCCACCATGAACACGGAACGTTCATGTTGGCCTTGCAGGTGGAACTGGAGGCTGTTGAGCATCCCAGAGAGGCAAAGAGCAAGGGTGCTACCCCTTTGGTAGTGTCAGGCTTGCTGTGTCAGCCTGGCACCAGGGTAGTGCCCAATGGGCATCTTGGCACTAACCATTGCGTAGTGCAGGGGGCAGGCTGTGTCTAAAGAGGGCAGGGCAAGAAGGGAGCAGCCCAGTGGGATGGGGGGTGGGGGGCCCACTGACACTCTGCAATGGGATCAGATTAGGAGAGGGGGGCACAATTGATCTCGGCAGCAGGCAGGGCAGTGGGTGTTTGTGATTGACCAGGGGCTTCATGATTGCGGTGGTGAGGGAGATTTGATTCAGTCTGCCTGCAGTAGCCAGGGGTCTGACAGCTCTCTCTCTCTCTCTCTCTCTCTCTCTCTCTGTCAGACCCTTGCAGCTGAAATTGTGCATGTAGTGAATCAGACGACTGCACATGCACAATGGCTCCCTCTGTAGGCTCGCTGATGAATTAAGCCCAGCCCACTGCTTGCAGTAACTAGAAAGTCTAGCCCATATTTTCAATGACTTATGTGCATAAGATTGGGCATGAAAACTCACCCAAAAGACGGATCAGGAACCTTCTCATTTTCATGCTGGCTTGACACTTAGAATAAATCTCGTAAAATACCTCCCATAGAATGAAATAGCAAGCACTGATTTTTTTAAAAAATATTCCAAACAATTTCTTTCCCAAATATTGAAAAGTCAGAAGTTTTAAATGCTGTAGCAGCTTGAATGTTCTTTTTGATAGTTTTTGATAATTCCAGTGAGCTTGACAGTTCAAATGGGCTCAATAGTTTCAGTAGTTTATGCACTTTATACAAATACCCATGTCAACTCACAAAAGTCACTTTATCTCTCTGAAACAGCAGCTTAGTTTTCCAAAGGACACGTAATATCCCCAAAGATGTCTGAGGATCTTATCCAAAAGGGTACCTTACCACTTCAAAATCGTACTGTATCCATCCAAGCAACTCTGTAAAGTTTAGATCTGCTCCTGCCAGGTGTAGTCTGCACGTCATGTGTCCCATTCCTAGATATCAAAAATGTGAGGTGACTGACTGCTGTTATATATGAACAACCACTTCCACGAATGATGGATGTACAATTTGGAACCCACTCTAAAGAAAACAAACACACGTGCACACACACACACATCACACACACACACTCACACACACCATACACACAATAGAGAACAGGCTCTCTCTTTATGGAAATTCAGGCTCAAGTATGCACAGCCCCTAGGTTTTGAGCTGCATGGTGCAGCTTGACAGTTCAAATCAATAAAATCTGATTTCAGACTGACTCCAAAATACTTAAAAGTAGAGAAGACTAAAACCCAGCAGCATAGTTTTGTCCATACAGACCAGCTTGGCATGGAGATGGAGGGCAGGAACTGATCTGCCCTGCAAAGTGCTCTGCGGTGCATTAGGAACAGTATGGCACTGTGACACTCATCCCAGAGTCCCTTGTGAACTGAGAGTTGCCTTGTGTATGTCACTCATTAGATTGATTGGTATGACACGTGATTGGCTGGCTGGATAGAATGCAGGGGCAGCTGTTTTAATAAACATACACGAGATGCTTGTGAATGCAAATTGCATTCATTTATCAACCAGCGGGAAGACCGACTGCCATTAACCACCATTTGGGAAATTCCAGTTTGATTTTACGCTAACAGCTATCTGACTTTTTAGCTCCTGCTACATTCTCCATTACTCCATGCATCAAACCTGTCACAGACAAGATAGGTGAATTCTACTCCCAGATTGGTAAAATACGGGAAGCGTTTTTCTGAAAACATTGGTATTGGGACCACTGTTCAAGATTTAGATTAATGGTTTGACTCAGAATCAGAAGTTCAGTAAATTCAGTAATAAAGTTATGTAATTAACCATATACTACAGAAAACCACAGGCATCCGTCTCTATCAGAGAGAGACAATCGGTTATAAAGCTTGAGGTGCAACACCGCACATCATGGATGTAGAGATATTGCAGAAAGTGCAGTAATTTTCATATTTCAAAATGGGATCATAAGTATTGAGGATTTTTTTAATGCTCTTACATTATTTGTTTAATCACTTGACTATTGCTGAAAAAAGCCACATATGGTTGAAACTTCCGTCTTGTATCCATCTGGACAGAATTGTAAGAATACTAAATCTCAAAAGAAACAGCAACATATATTACATCAAAGTCTGGTTGCCAGCCAATCAGCATCTCCTATGTAGCGCAAATTGTTGTTCCCTTTAAGATTTAGTCTTCTTGTGATTCTATCATCATGAATGCAAGGTGAAAAGCTTCAACAGCATGTCTCTTTTCAGCAACTTTATTTGTTTATTAGTTAATATAACTTGAAGAAACTATTTGGAAAATGCACTATAAATAAAATATTTTTGAAATAAATTATACTATCCTTATATACTCTTTATTAATTCCTCATTTGCAATACTATCCACTCACAAGTTGTATTAGGAAGAGTTTAGAGCAGCACTATCCAGTGTTTTTACTGGGGAGGTGGGGGAGGAACAGATTTCAAAATTTTTGCACTCAAAGGGCAGATGAACAAACTTCAGATAATAAAGTTCAACACAACATCAAGCGTGAGTTTTTTTTTAAAAGAGATATGAAAAGTAGTAACTAGCTGAGCAAACAAAAAACTGATGAGTGACAAGTAAAGATAAGTAAAGATTAGGCTGAGTCTCTATGTCTGGTCCAGTCCCAGTCTAGGGTTCTCACTCATCCGCAGCCGCTGTGAGAGTAGATGAGACTGCATGATGATGTGTGTGTGTACGTGGGGGAGGGAGAATGAAAACTCTTTCTCTCCTTACACTCTCCCTCCTCACACTATCTCTCCTCACACTCATTCTCTCCTCTCTTCCCCTGCTCACATCCTCTCCTGCCCCATTACACAATCTGCCTCCTCACCACACATTCTGTTTAAAGTTTATTTATTAGTGTCACAAGTAGACTTACATTGATACTGCAGTGAAGCTACTCTGAAAATCTCCTAATCGCCACATGACCAGTACACCTAACCGGCATGTCTTCTGGATGTCTCATCTGTCTCCTCATTTCCCCACCACACAATCTGCCTCCCCTCCATACAGTGCACTTCCCCCCAATCACCCACTCATATTCTCATACAGTCTCTAGTCACTCACCTACTCAGACAGCAGTTGGCCCAGCTTCTGTGTTGCATTGTATCCACTTTGTATGTCTGGGCTCTGCTTTCTGACATTCCTGCTACTGCGCTCCCCAATCCTCAGTTCCCTGTTTCTGGGCTCCCATGCCCTCAGCTTCATGCCATAGGGACAGCATAGATGGACTTCGCAGGTTGCATTTGGCCTTGGGCTGCACATGGAACAAACCTGGTTTAGAGAAAAAACAGGATTGATTCTGAGAATTGGAACTTTAAGGAGAGCAGAACTTATCTTATTTATCAAAAAGAAAATTCAGGCTGGAACTCTGCCATTTTACCTGCCATGGAATTGGAGTGGGCGGGAGTCCGGCAGTTGAAATCTCAGTAGACCTCGGGTCGGAATTTCTGGTCTCACCCGAATGAGGCTGTAAAATCCCACCCATAATCGACATTCAGCGTGCTGAGAGATATGGTTATAGTCAAATATGTGAACAACTTTACTTTGCCTGACTACAGTGTTGGATGAAATTCATCTGAAGCTAACAAGCCTGCAAGAAGACTGTCAACAATATCATGTAGTGCAAATAATCTCTGAAAATATTTGAGGTAGAGTTAGTTAACTATTAGGAGCGGAATAAAATACCTGGTAGGGATTGACATTAAAAATGTCTAGAAGTAGTAACCGACTAGAAATTACACTACTGAGACCAGAAAGTCTATGAAGAGCAGCAATGAAGGATTCATAGAACATATGTTATGATGAATGTTCTTCATTGCTATTTAAGGGCAAGGAATATATGTACTCCACTTTCCCACAGGCAGTGAAATTGCACTGGAGGAGGAGAGGTTTTAGTAGGCCTAATACTTTCTAATTGGTTTTCTGCTGTTTTTCTGCACGAGGGAACAGACATCCCTTTACTCCCTCCCCTCTGATTCCCTTGGTCTCTGCAATTTCCCACTAAAATGGTTCTGAGCTGTCTCTTTTAACCACCATTACTAAATCCTTTCATTTGTTCCACCTCATATGATTCCTGTCTATTGATATCTCTGTATTATGAGGCCATCCTGATGTGACATTTCAATCCATTCTATTCAGATCCTCAACTTTGTGCATCAGATCCTGTCTTCACTTACTGGTCCCTTAAATTTGTCCTCTACATCTGTAGTTTTACATCTTTCATACACTGATGTCTTTTCTCCCCAGTGCTAATATTCTTAAAACTTTACAGTGTTCAATCTCAGAAAATTTCCCATCTATTATGAATTAATTTCACTTGTACATGATTTATCAATTGTAATACAACTTCTTGAAATTACTTGATAATTATTTAGACAAAATGCACTATGTAATCTTGTTTTAGCTAGCAGAAATAGAGAATTGTAGTATAATTAAAAGCCAAAGCTGCTCAAACTTATCATAGAAATAGTTAAAAATTGTCATCAGGAGACATACATTAGACTGCAAAGCCGTATGTTATTCAACTAGAATTTTCCACACATCCACAGTTAATTCCTAAATGATTAAGACAAGCCCTGGAGTGAATCTGAGACGAATGGTATTCTTGATAATTTTTAAGATGTATTATCACAATTGCTGAATTTGCAGAGTACTGGAATGTGGAAATTATTTATACCACTTCCCAGTGGCATAAAGGATCTTTGTAAAAACTTAAATTGCATTTCTTTCATTTTAATACAGGGAAACAACTTGTCAATAGATGGCCGCATCGAATCCTAATCATCCTCATTACAATCTTCATTCCCAGATCTCTTTCCTAGGAGATCCTCATCAAATCTGTACATTCATGATGAAGATCAATAAATATTTTATATTTCTTAGTGAGAATGTTGTTTGTTTTGTATTTTATGAATCAGCTTTTCATTAAGAATTGAAAGCCTGGTTGTTAATTGTCCATTTCTATGAAAATGGTTACCTCATAAATAACTTAACAAATAACTGTAGTCATGCCAGGTTCTAATGAGGGCTGCTTGAAGAATTTAAATGTTTTTGTTCAATTAGATTCTCTTTGTTTCTGCAAAACAAAACTCAGGATGTGGTCCAATATGCTTCCTTATTTTAAAGTTCCACTTTAATATGGATCAGTTCACATTATTAGTTAAAATCTGATCACTATTTGGACTTCTCTGTTTGCTGTTTTATTTCTGGATGAATGCTTTCTGCTGGATAGAATGATATCAGAGTGGCAATGGATACTAAATAATCTGGAGATTTTTCCATAGTTCAATAGTAATTGCAGCATAAAGCCATGAAATTACATGTGTAATTTTGTATTGTCATCTGATATGAAATGCAAGGTGTTAAAGTAAATGTTCATCCTGCTGACAAATTGCCTTATACAGTTCGTTCAATTGTTAACTTACGAATTACTTCTCAACAGTCTCAAATGTGCTTTGAAGTAAATCTACTGCTTATGCAATCATTCTCAACTAGCTTCCTACTATGAAATTCCAATAACCACAATTAATTAATTTTGCCAGCCCTAATTTACTTATCAAAAATTTTGTGAAGGTTTTATTATTGTGGTTTAATGTAATATTGATCTATGTGGAAGGCACCTGAATGGTTCTTTCATTGTTTAGTATTAAACACAAAGATCTTTCCTGACCTCATAACCCCTTTCAGTTTTTGAGTATCTATATCATGCCTTTTATTTTCCTTTTATCATCAATTCATTTCTAGGGGCCTAATTTCCTTGACGAAAGAGGTTTTTCTCTTCATGCCCCACCATAAGAGCCTGGTGGAAGGACAAGTGTGGGGACAAGTTTCTCCAAATCTTCTGCTCACATTATTTGATCACTAACAATCTGAAGTAGTTGTCCTTTTTATGCAACTTTAATTGTGTGTTCTATTATGACACTGCATTCTGGCTGCTTTAATGATTTTTCCTTCGTATTATCACACATTCTGTTTATATTGTCCTTTTAGAGCTTCACCTATAAGCTTGTATTTTAAAATATATAAGAAATAATAGTAGTGCAAGTCAAATATGTAGTTTTAACAACTCTTACATGAAGTGATGCTGATAAATTAATTTATCTAGTATTTATTTTGGAATTATGCAGTTTCTGTACATCACATTCTTAATTTATCATCAAGGGAATTAAGGAATCCAATCAAAAATTAGATGCCATGATTTAAATGTATATGAGAGAACTTTGCATTGAACATAAGTACTGATCAGACCATCAAATGCTGTTGCTAGTGATTGCACAAAGCAGAGGCCAGGGCCAGGATTTTACAGCCCCTGGTACCTGGTGGAATATTATCATCCAGCTGAAGTAAATGGCAATTTAAACTGCAGACGCTGGGAGGATACATACACCTTGGCAGGGTCTTAAAATTCCCAGCCCATGTATAAAAAAAAACAGAGCTGCTTCCATGCTGGAATTATTTATCCTTGTAAAACATCCTGGAGGGCATAATTTCTTTTTTAAAACACCATGACAACATTATCGACAGCTGAAGATGCATGTATTCTCTGTGATACTTTAAGAAATGTGATCTGTATGCCTAGGGTAAGCTTGGATTTTATTTTTGTGCCATGTCCCCTTTAAGACCAGAGTGAACCAGGGAGCATTCTGAAAGAAGGTTAATTGGCTCCCTGAATGACATTATTAGATTCCTAAAAATTAATATATGACTTGAGTTTGTCATGGAGATGAAAAGCTAAGAAACACAAAAAAAAGAGAAAGCTAATCGCAGTGGTGTTGGTTTTCAGCCTGGTTTTGTACAGACTGTCCAGGACACAAAGGTTTGGTATGAGTGAAAGTAAGTAAATTTCTCCACAAATGGATCAGTTTTCTATTTGGCAGTTTAGAGCAGCTCTTGGTGTTAAAGCAGGGCTCTGAGAATATAGCACAAACTGTATTACTGTGTGTGCTTTACAAGTGGAAAGGACAGAAAGCAGAAGACAGCAAAGAGCAGAGGACTGTGATACTTTTGACACTGCACTTGCCTGAGGAAGACACGGGAGTGTTGAAAGCTCGCTTTTTTACTATCAAATAAATCGGTTGGATTAATAATTGGTGTTGCTAAATTCTTACTGAGTTCTTACCACCCGAATCCAACGCCAGCATCTTTACATCATACTTTTGAATAGCAGAGCAGACTCAAGGATTGAAATGGTTACATCCTCTTCTATTTCTTATGTGCTTTGGACAGGAAAGTCTTTCTCTGCATCAACATTGGCAGTAGACTAAAAGAAGTGATAGTGCAGATAGTGGTAAGATGAAGAGTTGGCAGTGTAAGAATCTAAGATGTGAGATCAAGAAGAAGTGAATGTATGTCACACCAAGGAGGCTTGTTAATCGCAAAACACAAGATTTTCTCTCTTTTCCATCTTTGCTACATTATATCTCAGTCTTTCATTCTGATGTAACATGTTGAAGTGGATATTGCTCAAAGAGATAATTTACTTAAGAAGGTGGATGGTTCTCCACCTGTGTAAGTGGCAGGCATGACTGTACTCTTAGTCTGTTTGGAATGCTGTGATCTCATTTAATCAAGTTGCGTTTAATTGATCTGGTTGAATTGTATCGAGGCTTTGTAGAGAGTAAGATGAGTTACCAAAGTATTATTTCTTATGCCTGATCACATCACAAATGCGTTATGGGCTGATGTGTTTTATCAGAGACTACTACAGTAAAAAATGTATGCATTTTATCGAACAGTGTACTTATTTAGATATAATTTATTGAATTAATAAACAATGGATCCAATATTAATTGGAAGGCAGCTTCCAGGGCAGGTGGGTGGGGGTGTGGAATTGCATGGATGACACCCAGAAGTCAACTGAGCTGGCTGGAAGCTGCAATCTCAACTCAGCCAAATTAATTCAGTCTGACTTCCAAGTTTCACATGTGCAAGCTATATAATGGAAATGATGCAGATTCACATTAAGCAATCCCACCTGTATTTAAAGGGACAGGAGAGAGATTATTTTACATAGCAGTGGAAGAAACCTGCAACTCATACCAAATCACTTCTCACACCTATTCAACTTGCAGCAGCACCCATCTTTCACTTTAAGTACCCATCATCATCTCCATGTTTATCCATGTATTTTGCATCTGTTTCTTTGCCACTCTACCAAATGCACTGACTTGCAATCTATTTTTTCATCTCTTGTCAGAGAAGAAAATGCAAAACATAAGGGAGAGGGGGATAGGACCAAAGGTGGGCCACCACAAATAATTTAGCTAGAGGAGAACCAGGCCTCGATATTTCTGTGTTCCTCTCAGTCAAAGATGGAATGGGAAGGTCACAGGTAATTAGTGATATCTTCAGCACATAGAAACATAGAAAAAATTACAGCACAATGCAGGCCCTTCGGCCCACAAAGTTGTGCTGAACTTGTCCCTACTTTAGAGATTCCTAGGCTTATCTATAACCCTCTATCTTACTAAGTTCCATGTACTTACCTAAAAGTCTGTAAACCCTATTGAATCCGCCCCCACCACCATTGCTGGCAGCTGATTCACGCACCCACCGCCTTCTGAGTGAAAAACTTACCCTTGACATCTCTTCTGTACTTATTCCCCAGCATTTTAAACCTGTGTTCTCTTGTGGCAACTATTTCAGCCCTTGGAAAAAGCCTCTGACTATCCACTCGATCAATACTTCTCAACATCTTATACATCTCTACCAGGTCATCCCTCATCCTTCGTCTCTCCAAGGAGAAAAGGCCGAGCTCCCTTAACCTATCTGCATAAGGCCTGCTTACCAATCCAGGCAACATCCTTGTAAATCTCTTCTGCACATGGATGGCTTCCATATCCTTCCTGTAATGAGGTGACCAGAACTGAGTACATTACTCCAAGTGGGGTCTGACAAGGGTCCTATATAGCTGCAACATTATCTCTCAACTCCTAAACTCAATTCCTCAATTGATGAAGGCCAGTATACCATCCGCCTTCTTAACCACAGCTTCAATCTGCACAGCTGCTTTCAGTATCTTATGAACTTGGACTCCAAGATCCTTCTCATCTTCCAACTGCCAAGAGTCCTACCATTAACATTATATTCTTCCATCCTATTTGACCTACCAAAATGAACCACTTCACACTTACCTGAGTTGAACTCCATCTGCCACTTCTTGCTGCAACTTCTGACATCCCTCCACACTATCCACAACACCTCCAATCTTTGTGTCATCAGCAAACTTACCAACCCACCCCTTCACTTCCTCATCCAGGTCATTTATAAAAATCACAAAGAGTAAGGATCCCAGAACAGATTCCTGGGGCACGCCACTGGTGACCGACCTCCATGCAGAATATGGCCCATCTATAACCACTCTTTGTCTTCTGTGGGCAAGCCAGTTCTGGATCCACAAAGCAATGTCCCAGTAGATCTCATGCCCCCTCACTTTCTCAATATGCCTTGCATGGAGTACCTTATCAAATGTCTTACTGAAATCCATATGTACATGCTTGTAGACTTTATTTCTACAGTGACTGAAATAATTGTAGAGTATAGGGCTAATGGTAGGGCTCTTAATAGTGTTGAGGAACAGAAGGATCTTGGTGTATGTGTCAATAGATCCCTGAAAGTAGGCAGTCAAGTGGATAAAGTTGGTAAGAAGGCATATGGAGTCTTAGCTTTTATTGGTAGGGGGATTGAATTTCGGAGCCGCAACGTCATGTTGCAACTGTACAAACTCTAGTGCGGCCGCACTTGGAGTATTGTGTGCAGTTCTGGTCCCCACATTATAAGAAAGATGTGGAGGCATTGGAGAGGGTACAGAGGAGGTTTACCAGGATGTTGCCTGGTATGGAGGGCAGGTCCTATGAAGAGAGGGTGAAGGATTTGAGGTTGTTTTCGTTAGGAAGGAGGCGGCTAAGAGGGGATCTTATTGAAGCATATAAGATGATTAGAGGTTTAGATAGGGTGGACAGTGATAGCCTTTGTCCTAGGATGGAGAAAGCTAGCACGAGGGGACACAGCTTTAAATTAAGGGGTATGAGTTATAGGACGGATATCAGAGGTAGGTTCTTAACTCAAAGAGTGATTAGGGAGTGGAATGCCCTGCCTGCAGCTGTTGTAGATGCGCCAAGTTTGGTGGCGTTTAAGAGGTTAATTGATAAGTATATGGAAGAGAAGGGAATGGTTTAGTTTAGAGGGGCATTGCTTTTTATTTTGGTCGGCACAACATCGAAGGCCGAAGGGCCTGTTCTGTGCTGTATTGTTCTATGTTCTATGTTCTAATTGAAACTTGCTTACTGGCATTCAGCTTGGGTTGTACCAGAGCCACTCAGTTCCTGACCTCAAAGAACAAAGAACAAAACAGCACGGGAAATAGGCCCTTTGGCCCAACGAGCCCACTCTGCCACCCCTACCCATGATCCCTGTCCATGTTTACAGATCTATGGATTAAAAACCAAATTTGAGACAATTTAGGGAGAATTTGTTTTGCCAGTTAGCCTAAGAGCACATCTTTGGGATGTGGGAGGAAACCGGAGCGCCCGGAGAAAACCCACGCAAGCACGGGGAGAATGCGCAAACTCCCACAGACACAGGCACAAATCCATGTATCTGCACAGCACAGCGATAGTCACTGAGCTGTCGTGTTGCCCATCAGATGGTCCAGGTCAAGCATACACTAACAACATGAAGCAGTAGGATACTCTCGAAAAAGATCCAAGAGCAGCCCTCTCACGACCCATCGCGTGTATGCCCCTCGTTAGACAACAAGGTGGACCAAAGCACCTGTAGGATAAAAATGAGTACATCAATATCATCATCTATTTACACACTTCCCAGGGACTCCCAAGGCTCATGATCCCTATTTTAAATCAGTTTTCTATACCCCCCCATTCCCATTCTGTTCATGTGCCCATCTAAGTATTTCTTAAATAACTCCAGAGTACCTGCCTCCACCACTTTACTTGGCAGCGCATTCCGTACCTCCATCACCCTCTGTGTGAAAAAACTCCCTCTAGCATCCAAATTATACCTTACCCCCCTCAGCCTAAGCCCGTGACCCCTCGTGCTATTCGAGTCCATCCTAGGGAAAAGCTTAACCCTGTTTACTCTATCTATACCCCTAATAATCTTGTACACCTCTATCAGATCTCCTCTAAGTCTACATCTTTCTAAGGAAAACAGTCCCAATTTGCCTAACCGCTCCTCGTATCTCAGACCTTCCATACCAGGCAGCATCCTGGTAAACGTCCTCTGCACTCTCTCCAGACTCTCCACTTCCGGTAGTAAGGCGACCAGAACTGGACGCAGTATTCCAAATGAGAAACATGAACATAAGATCTAAATTCCAGAGGTGAGTGGAAGTGATATTCCTTGACACCAGAGTTGCATTTGACCGAGTGTGACATCAAGGATTTCTAGCAAAACTAGAATCAGTGGGAATTGGGGGAAATTCTGCTGGTTGGAATCTTTCCTAGAACAAAGGAAGTTAGTTGTAGTTATTGGAGGCCAATCAGTTCCAGGATATCATTATGCAAGTTCCTCAGGGACAACCATCTTCAGCTGTTTCATCAGTGACCTTCCTTTCATAAGGCCAGAAGTAGGGATGTTCACTGTTTGCGCAATACTCAGTACAATTCACAACTGTCCAAGTGCAGCAAGGTCTGTATAATGTCCAGGCGAGGGCTGACAAGGACAAGCAATATTCATGCCAAAAGAGTGCCAGGCACTGACATCTCCAACAAGAGATAATGGAACCACGGTCCTTCGGCCCTACCATCACTGAATCCCTGACTATCAACATCCTGGGGGGTTACCTGACCAGGAACTGAATTGGACTGGCCGTATAAACACAGTTGTTACAATGCTAGGAATCCTGCAGTGAGTAACTCCCCTTCTGGTTTCTTCAAAGTATAAATTGCAAGTGTGATAGAATAGTCTTAACTTGTCTGGATGAGTGCCATTCTAATAAGAAGCTCAACACCATCCAGGACGAAGTAGCTCCCTTGATTAGCACTTCCCACAAACATTCATCCTCTCCAGCATCAATGCACAGTAGCAGCAGTGTGTACCACCTGCAAGACGCACTGCAGAAACTCACCAAAGCTCCTTAGATAGCACCTTCTAAACCCACAACCGTATCATCTAAAAGAACAAAATGCATGGAAACACCATGACTTAGAAATTCCCTTCCAAGCTACCACCATAATGTCTTGGAAATATATGAGCAGTTCATTGCAGTGTCTTTTAATTGCTCATTTATAAATTGTGAGCAGTGTCTCCAGTTGGTTTATCATCTTTCCTGATCTAGGGAACCAACCCGACGCTATCTCTGATGATTTTATAATATTTGGAATCTATCTTCTTCAGTGCAACCTGGCAAAAAGGTGAGACTGACTGAACTGCATGTCTGACATTGTAGGATGATTGAGGAAACAGTTTTGAGAAAATGAGTGCAATGTTGCAGAATTTGCAAGGTGCACCTGAAAATCTAGTCAAGATTCTGTGAACAGCAGTACTACTTGCACCCAGGTACAATACTCGACATTTCAAAGTGGTCTTTCAATTATTAGACATCTGAAAATGAATTCACTCAGCACTCAAATCACATCAGTTGCAAACATTTATTTGCCTGCAAGCCTTTGTGACATCTTTGGTGTTTAACTGATGTGGTATGTCGGTGACTCAGCTGTAAGCCAGTTTTAAGTTTTTTTTAAGTTTTATTTATTAGGGTCACAAGTAGGCTTACATTAATACTGCAATGAAATTACTGTGAAAATCCCCAGCCACCACACTCCGGTGCCTATTCAGGTGCATGGAGGGAGAATTTAGCATGGCCAGTGCATCTAACCAATATGTCTTTTGGACTGTGGGAGGAAACCGGAGCACCCGGTGGAAAACCACTGAGACACAGGGACAACGTGCAGTCTGCACAGACAGTGACCCAAGTCGAGAATTGAACCCAGACCCTTAGTGCTGTGAGGCAGCAATGCTAACCACTGTGCTCACAGCAAATAACGTAGGGCTGTCTAAGCACATAATGTTAGAAATGTTTAAGTCCCTGCAGTCGTTGGAAATTTAAGTAGGTCCCTACAGTGTAGTTTAAGTGCAGGTACTAGCAATTATTATGAGCTGGCCTTCACATGCCCACTCCCAATTTCCGGTGTCACAGAAGTATACTTATCAAACCCTTAATATATCCCCACTCTTGCCAACTATCTACTGACCACCCAATGCCCCATGACATATTATCCCCACCCCCTCTTACTACCATTCCCAACCCCCTCTGACCCCAACTTGCACTCCTACCCAGCTCCAACCACCAACCCTTAACCATTACCCCTAACGATGAAGAGGAAGAAGGAGGCTTACATAATGATGAGACATGAAGGCTCAGTTAGGACAATGGAGAGCTATAAATCAGCCATGAAGGAGCTAAAGAGGGAGTTGAGAAGAGCTAGAAGAGGACACGAGAAGACTTTGGCAGATAGGATTAAGGAGAATCCTAAAGCTTTTTACAGGTATATAAATAATAAAAGATTGGTTAGGGAAAGATTAGGGCCAGTCAGAGATAGCAGTGGGAAGTTGTGCGTGGAGCCTGAGGAGATAGGAGAGACACTGAATGAGTATTTTTCGTCAGTATTCACGCAGGAAAAAGACAATGTTGTCGGGGAGAATACTGCGATACCAGGTTGTAGACTGGGCAGGATTGAGGTTCATAAGGAAGAGGTGTTAGCGAATCTTGAGGGTATGAAAATTGATAAGTCCCCTGGGCCAGATGGGATTTACCCTAGGATTCTCTGGGAGGCTAAAGATGAGATTGCAGACCTTTGGCTTTGATCTTCATGTCGTCATTGGCTACAAGTATAGTGCCGGAAGACTGGAGGATGGCAAATGTTGTCCCTTTGTTCAAAAAGGGGAGTAGGGACCATCCTGGAAATTATAGACCGGTGAGCCTGACTTCTGTTGTGGCAAAGTCTTGGAAAGAATTATAAGGGATAGGATTTATAAGCATCTAGAGAGAAATAAATTGATTAGGGATAGTCAGCACGGTTTTGTGAAGGGTAGGTCGTGCCTCACAAACCTTATTGAGTTTTTTGAGGAGGTGACCAAAGAGGTAGATAAGGGTAAGGCAGTTGATGTAGTGTATATGGATTTTAGCAAAGCGTTTGATAAGGTTCCCCATGGTAGGCTACTGCAGAAAGTGCAGATGCATGGGATTGAAGGTGATTTAGCAGTTTGGATTAGGAATTGGCTAGCTGATAGAAGACAGAGGGTGGTGGTTGATGGGAAATATTCAACCTGGAGTGCAGTTACAAGTGGTGTACCTCAAGGATCTGTTTTGGGGCCACTGCTGTTTGTCATTTTTATAAATGACCTAGATGAGGGTGTAGAGGGTTGGATTAGTAAATTTGCTGATGATACCAAAGTGGGGGGAGTTGTAGACAGCGAGGATGGATGTTACAGTTTGCAGAGGGACATAGATAGGTTGCAGAGCTGGGCCGTGAGATGGCAAATGGAATTCATAGAACATAGAACATTACAGCGCAGTATAGGCCCTTCGGCCCTCGATGTTGCGCCGGCCAGTGGACCCTCTAACCTAAACTATTCCAATATCATCCATATGCCTACCACCAAACATTTGAATGCCCCCAAAGTAGGCGAGTCCACAACTGCTGCAGGCAGGGCATTCCATGCTCTCACCACCCTCTGTGTAAAGAACCTGCCTCTGACATCCGTCCTATAACTACCACCTCTTAATTTAAAGTTATGTCCCCTCGTGTTGGTCAATACGGATAAGTGTGAGGTGATTCACTTTGGTAGGAATAACAGGCATATGAAATATAGGGCTAATGGAAGGACCCTTAATAGTGTTGTCGAGCAGAGGGATCTTGGGGTACAAATACATAGCTCTTTGAAAGTTGGCACCCAGGTCGATAAAATTGTTAAGAAGGCGTACGGTGTGTTAGCTTTTATTGGTAGAGGGATTGAATTTAGGATCCGTGAGGTTATGTTACAACTGTACAAAACTCTGGTGCGGCCGCACTTGGAGTATTGCGTACAGTTCTGGTCGCCGCATTATAAGAAAGATGTGGAAGCATTGGAAAGGGTGCAGAGGAGGTTTACCAGGATGTTGCCTGGTATGGTGGGAAGGCCTTATGAGGAAAGGCTGAGGGACCTGAGGTTATTTTCATTAGAGAGAAGAAGGTTATGCGGTGACCTAATTGAGGCGTATAAGATGATCAAGGGATTGGATAGGGTGGATAGTGAGAGCCTTTTTCCTCGGATGGTGATGACCAACACGAGGGGACATAACTTTAAATTAAGAGGTGGTAGTTATAGGACGGATGTCAGAGGCAGGTTCTTTACACAGAGGGTGGTGAGGGCGTGGAATGCCCTGCCTGCAGCAGTTGTGGACTCGCCTACTTTGGGGGCATTCAAATGTTCAGTGGATAGGCATATGGATGATATTGGAATAGTTTAGGTTAGAGGGCCCACTGGCCGGCGCAACATAGAGGGTCGAAGGGCCTGTACTGCGCTGTAATATTCTATGTTCTATGTTCTATTAATCCCCCTGCACTCCAATTCCCGGCTACTCCCACCACCCCGCCATACCCTATCTTCCTTACCACTCCACATGCCACTTCCCTTACCCCACCCCACCCACTAAACCCTAAGCAAAAGTGGAGAGAGATTGAGAGACAAGGGAATAAAGACACAGAGAAAGGTAGAAAGGGAGAGAGAGAGAGAGACAAGGGAATAAAGACACAGAGAAAGGTAGAAAGGGAGAGAGAGAGAAAGAAACAGGAATGGTGTGTGTGAGAAAGACAGAGAATGAGAGATAAGCAGAGAGAGCTAGCACAAGGAAGACAGGCAAACAGAGAGAGGGAGAGACATGGACAGAGAGAGAGATGGACAAGTAGAGAAAGGGACAGAGTGAGATGGACAGACAGTGACAGAGATGGTGAGAGAGACAGGCCGACTGAAAGAGAGAGGGAGAAAGAGTCAGGCAGAGAGAGAGACACACATAAAGATTGATAGAGAGAAGGAGAGAGACACACATGCACATACAGAAAAGAGATCAGAAATGAGAGAGAGGGACAGATAGCAAGAAATAAGAGCTAGTGAGGGAGAGAGAAGATAGAAAAAGAGAGACAGAGAATAGGAATGACAAAGAGACAGACAGAGTGAGAAAGACAGTGAGAGAGACAGAAAGACGAAGGGAAAGAGAAATATGTAGCCCTGAGGTTTAAGAGCGTATCGAGTGTTGGCCCCAAGACTAGTGTAGGCTGACACACAGTCGATACACTTCCAGCAAGTCTTGGGGGAGGGAAAGGGTCCAAGCCAGTTGAAAGCATGGTACTGCTGACTTGCAGCATGGGAAATGGGATAAGGGAAGATGTGAAGGGAGGGGAGAGAAAAGGTGCACCGCAAGAGTATGGTTTTTAAGCCATGCATTGTGTGATACATTTTTGGTTTTAAAATGTTTTCATTCGCTATTTAAAATGTTTTAATTTTCTTCTGATTTTTCCCCTTCAGGTGTAAACCTTGCTGAGTTTTACAGTTTTCTTGGGCAGTAGCTGGATACTGAGCAGGACCTTGCTCTGGATTCCCAACAGCTTGTTGATTTCCTCCTCGTTGCTGATGATGTGCTGAAGATGAAGAAGGATGTTATGGGTCTTCATGTTGCCCAGGGGGCCACAATTCCCACCAGCCTTGGGTCTTGGTAATCAGGTACTCCAGGACAGAATCCAAGGGAGCTGTTAGGAAGTGAGTTCGAGGAATTTGACCGAGCAACAGTGAAAGAGGGACAATATAGTTGCAGTTCAGGATGGTTTGCAGCTCGAGGGGAACTTGCAAGTGGTGGTGTATCCATGCCTTTGCTGCTCTTATCCTTCTAGATCGTAGTGGTCATGGATTTGGAATGTGCTGTTGAGGAATTTTGGTGAGTTGCTAGCTTTCTTATTGTACACTTTTAAATTCAATTCTGCCGCACTGTTAGTGCTCAATGATGTCACATTTACTTAAATTGTTATTTTTTTTGCTCCCCCACCCACCCACAGACACACATACACACAAACACAAACACACACACACACACACACCCACCATGTGAAGCTTCCTTTGTTTTCCCCAGAGGTGGTGTAACTTGCATAGTAGAGACACTGGAGAATGATCAGAAAGAGGGGGGAACCATTCCAGCCTAAATGGAATTGTTGAGAGAGGTCGTTACAGAAAATTTTAAAAAACAAATGGTAAGATTTCTTTACTTTTTCCATGCGTTGTAGGTAAAATAATACTTCTGAGACCAGTTGTGAGTCAAAGTAGAACAAGTTTATTCAAAAGCTTTTGAAGGGAATGTCTACGGAGTCTCTGTGGGTGGAAGTTAGGAATAGCAGAGGGTCGGTGACGTTGCTGGATGTATTCTATAGGCCGCCCAATAGTGACGGGGAAGTTGAGGTGCAGATAGGGAAAGAGATACTGGAGAGATGTAGAAATAACAGAGTTGTTGTGATGGGAGACTTCAATTTCCCAAACATCGACTGGAATATCCCAAGGGTAAGGGGTTTGGATGGGGAGGAGTTTGTTAGGTGTGTTCAGGAGGGTTTCCTGACACAGCACGTGGACAAGCCTACGAGAGGAGAGGCTGTACTGGACCTGGTACTAGCTAATGAACCAGGACAGGTGATGGATCTCTCGGTAGGAGAGCATCTTGGGGATGGAGATCATAATTCTATCTCCTTCACCCTTGCATTGGAAAAGGATAGGATCAGGCAGGCTAGGAAGGTGTTTGTCTGGAATAAGGGGAAATATGAAGACATCAGGCAGATGTTGGGGCGAATAAACTGGAAGGAGGTGTTCTTGGGGAAAAGCACAGAAGGAAGGTGGCAGATATTCAAGGAATGCTTGTCTGGAGCTCTGCACGACAACGTTCCAGTGAGACAAGGAGGTTTTGGTAGGACGCGGGAACCGTGGTGCACGAAGGCTGTGGTGAACCTAGTCAGGAAGAAAAGAAAGGTGTATAAAAGGTTCAAAGAGCTAGAAGATGTTGGGGATCTAGAGAAGTATAAGGCTTATAGAAGAGAGCTTAAAAAGGAAATTAGGAGAGCCAGAAGGGGTCATGAGAAGGCCTTGGCTGGTAGGATTAAGGAGAATCTCAAGGCCTTCTACAAATATGTGAAAAGTAAAAGGATGAGAAGAGAAGGGATAGGACCTATAAAAGGTGAAGGGGAAAAGTCTGTATGGAACCGGAAGAAATGGCAGAGGTGCTTAATGAGTACTTTGCCTCAGTATTCACGGTGGAAAGTGATCTGGGAGGATGCACTACAAGTTTGCGGCAGACTGAAAAGATTGAGTATGTAGATATTAAGGAAGCGGATGTGTTAGAACTTCTAAATGCTATCAAGATAGACAAGTCTCCGGGACCAGATGGGATGTACCCCAGGTTATTGTGGGAGGTGAGGGATGTCATTGCAGAGCCCCTGGCGATGATCTTTGCATCGTCGATGGAGACGGGAGAGGTTCCGGAGGATTGGAGGATTGCGGATGTGGTCCCTATTTTCAAGAAAGGGAACAGGGATAGTCCTGGAAATTACCGACCGGTGAGTCTGACCTCAGTGGTTGGTAAGCTGATGGAGAGGCTTCTGAGGGACAAGATTTACGAGCATTTGGAGAAGTTTAGGTTGATTAGAAATAGTCAGCATGGTTTTGTAAAAGGCAGGTCGTGCCTTACGAGCTTAATTGAGTTCTTCGAAAATGTGACTGAACACATTGACGAAGGAAGAGCAGTGGACGTGGTGTACATGGACTTCAGCAAGGCATTTGACAAGGTCCCCCATGCAAGACTTCTTGAGAAGGTGAGGGACATGGGATCCAAGGGGCTTTGGCCTTGTGGATCCAGAACTGGCTTGCCTGCAGAAGGCAGAGGGTGGTTGTGGATGGCTCTTTTTCTGCATGGAGGTCGGTCACCAGTGGAGTGCTCCAGGGATCTGTTCTAGGACCCTTGCTGTTTGTCATTTTCATAAATGACCTGGATGAGGAAGTGGAGGGATGGGTGAGTAAGTTTGCCGATGACACGAAGGTCGGTGGTGTTGTGGATGATCTGGAGGGATGTCAAAAGTTGCAGCATGACATCGACAGGATGCAAGACTGGGCGGAGAAGTGGCAGATGGACTTCAATGCGGATAAATGTGTTGTGGTCCATTTTGGCAGATCCAACGGGATGAATGAGTACACTATCAAAGGTAGGAGTCTTAGCTGTGTGGAAGAGCAGAGGGATCTTGGGGTCCGGGTCCATAAGACTCTCAAATCGGCCTCCCAGGTGGAGGATGTGGTTAAGAAAGCTTATGGTGTACTGGCCTTCATTCATCGAGGGATTGAGTTCAGGAGTCAGGAGGTAATGCTGCAGCTTTATAGGACCCTTGTCAGACCACACTTGGAGTACTGTGCGCAGTTCTGGTCGCCTCACTATAGGAAGGACGTGGAAGCTATTGAAAGGGTGCAGAGGAGATTTACAAGGATGTTGCCTGGATTGGAGGCATGCCTTATGAAGACAGGTTGAGGGAGCTGGGACTGTTCTCCCTGGAGAGACGAAGGTTGAGAGGCGACCTGATAGAGGTTTACAAGATGTTGAGAGGAATAGATAGGGTGGACTCTCAGAGACTATTTCCCAGGGCTGAAATGGTCGCGACGAGAGGGCACAGATTTAAGGTGCAGGGAAGCAAGTACAGAGGGGATGCTAGGGGAAAGTTTTTCACTCAAAGGGTGGTGAGTGAATGGAATCGGCTGCCGTCGGTGGTGGTTGAGGCGAACTCGCTGGGGTCTTTTAAAAGACTTCTGGATGAGTATATGGGATCCAATGGGATTGGGGGTTATAGATAGGTCTATGGCTGGGTAGGTTTTGATGTGTTTGGCACAACTTGTGGGCCGAAGGCCTGTTTGTGCTGTAGTGTTCTATGTTCTATATGTTCTATGAAACGCTCCTGGCACCTAACAGTAGTTCGCCAGGCTTCTTTCCATACACAAATTAAGAATACATATTTATACCACCCATCAAGCACGTATGCACTTTCCCATACTCAGCAGGTTTCCAGGCTATGGCTTGTCCTCCAGCATGTCAACACAGCTGCCTTGGTAGTTTCTTCATGGTTATCTCAAGGCCACAATTGTCCCACATCTCATCACCTGTGGTTAGCTATTCGCTAACATACAGGCAGGCACAAACAAGTTAACTGGCATACAAGGTAATGGGTATAACAATTTTGTGTTCGTTGGTACCTATATAGCATATAATATAATTGTCCATAATACATAAACAGTACATAAATATATATGAAGGCATGCATGTAAGCTGCACTAGAATAAACAGAAACCCATAATATTAAAGACACAAAAATGGATACTAGCCATATTCCTGAACACAATTAGCTGGGAGTATCATAAATTTGTGTATAACAGCAAGGACAGCTGCTTTCTTATCTGTCTGGGATACATGAAAACAAGTCTTACAATACTTTTTTACAAATCTCCAAGTATTACAAAGTTTATTAACCCATTCCCTACTTCACTCCCCCAATTTGATCAGGGGCCTGACTCAGACATAGCCCTATTACAATTTAGAACCAAATGTTACTGGAATATGAGCCTAACTGCTTTGTCAAGAGGTCTGCCCCCTTTGCCTGTACACTTGTGCCCGGTATGACTTGGGCTGTTACTGTTTTACAAAAGGTGGTCAATAATGTCATACAAACAGAGTAAGCAATAACAATTATAAGTAATACAGTCAATCCATGCATCAGGTATGAACCTCACCACCCGAACCATTGCTGCAGCCAGCCCAGAGAGTTATAATCATGATATTAGTTCCCTTCATCTTGTATTGTCTTTGCTACTTGTTTGATACGATCTGCCAAGTGAGTTATATTCTCCGAAGCATCTGGATTTTATATGCAACATTCGGAGCCAACTATAGCGCATGTTTCTCCTGTGGGAGGCTGGCACAAAATCAAGGGCCAATTCATTCTGTAAGGCTATAATCTGGAGAGCTCCAACCTCTGCTGATACGTCAAAGATGGCTGTGCTTACCTCCTCGAACCCATTTCTAGTCTCATTTGAAATTCTCTCTAGGGTCGAGGCCATAAGTATAAGTTCCTGTGCTGCCTTTGCTGTCCCGTAGAATGGGTATGCTAGCATGAGGAATTGCTCTGTTCCACTAATGGCTTGCTTGGTCTTGAGTAGGTGTATCTCAGGGTGGTTCTGTAAGTCGGCATAATGGTGAATATAGGGTACCACATATGTTAGATAACATGATCCCAACCAGTCGCATGGAAGCCAAGGATAAGCATTGTTTCCGCAGGCAAAGTAGGTGCCATCGTAGGCATGCTGTTCACGTAAGTGGAGGAGAGACTAACCAAGACATTGGCTGTGGGGCAGTGGATTGTGACCTGTTGTACCAGAAAATATATCTTTATTAGAATTTTTCCTTTTTTACAAATAAAATATGTACCCTCAAAACTGATAAGAGGATAAAGCCATAAAAACAGGGCACACTCTTGTATACAGTATCTTAAAGACGACATAGCTAATGGAAAACCTTATAGGAGCAAGTGAGACATTATGGAAGTCATATAGTTGAAATAGGGGCTCCACAATGAATTTTCAAAGCCTTCTTTTGACCCATTATTTCCTACATTGAGTGCATAAGATACTGAATTGGAACTTGCCCAAAAAACAGGTGAGAAACTCTCCCATTTTCACACACGTCCTGGACTTGGGACTTTTTTGTTAAGGCAACCCCCCGCCCCCACCCGCCTCCCCGCTTTGGGTGTGAAATGAGGAAAAATTCCTAAATGCAAAAGGTAGAAATTTGCAACACTCTTCCACAAATAGCATTCCTGTTAGTTCAGCTGTTCAATTTAAAATGAGATTAATAGATTCTTGTTAATTAAAGTAGTAAGGGACTTGCCAGCTGCCGGCTGGAACATTCCAGATGGTGGGAGCAGAGCAATTTAACAGGCCTAATTGGCTCCACGCATTGAGCAGACATTGCATACCTGAGTAGGCACATTCAAAATAGCTCGGGGATGAAAACATCTTGGCAAACTAGCATGCCAGCCTCTGACGGAAACTGTGGCACATCCACCTCTGTTGCTGATATGTGGGGCTTTGAAAATTCAGTATGAGGCCCATATTTCATTTATATAGCTTCCCTAATGTCTCACTTGCTCCTCTAAGATTTTCCATTAGCTATGTAGCACTGTCTTTGATATGCTGTAACAAGAGTGTGCACCATTTTGCCCTGTTTTCATGGCCTTACTGTCTTATCAGTTTTGAGGGTATATGTTTTATTTGTAAAAATGGAATGACTCTAATAAAGGTATATTTTATGAAACGAACCAAGCTCTAGGTTCTATTTCAAAAGGAACAGAATTGAAAATTAGAAACAGAACATTGCAACACTGTACAGGTCCTTCAGCCCTCAATGTTGTGCCGAGCTATGTCCAATCCCAAGATCAAGCTATCCCACTCTGTATAATTCTGGTGTGCTTCATGTGCCTATCCAATAACCACTTGAAGGTTCCTAAACCTTAGAAACAGGAGAGGAGAGGTCACCCTGTTGGGAGTCTTTTATAGACCTCCTAAAAGTTCTAGAGAGGTAGAGGAAAGGATTGCAAAGTCGATCCTGGACAGGAGTGAAAGTAATAGGGTAATTGTTATGGGGGACTTTAACTTTACTAATATTGATTGGAATAGCTATAGCTCTAGCTCGTTAGAGGGGTCAGTTTTTATACAAAGTGTGCAGGAAGGTTTTTTGACTCAGTATGTAGATAGGCCAACTAGAGGTGAGGCTACATTGGATTTGGTGCTGGGCAATGAGCCAGACCAGGTGTTAGACTTGGAAGTTGGTGAACATTTTGGTGATAGTGACCACAATTCGGTTACGTTCACCTTAGTGATGGATAGGGATAGGCATGAAGCTGGGGGCAGTAGTTATAGCTGGGGGAATGGTAATTATGAGGCCATAAGGAGGGAATTAGGGTGCATAGGTTGGACTAGGAAACTACAGGGACTGGGAACATCTGAAATGTGGAGCTTATTCAAGGAGCAGCTACTGCAAGTCCTTGATAAGTATGTCCCTGTCAGGCAAGGAGGAAATGGTCAAGTAAGGGAACCATGGTGTACTAAAAAAGTTAATTCGCTGGTTAAAAAGAAAAAGGAGGCTTATGTCAGGATGAGGCTTGAAGGCTCAGTTAGTGCACTGGATAGCTATAGATTAGTCAGGAGGGAGCTAAAGAGTGAGTTGAGGAGAGCTAAAAGGGGACACGAGAAGACTTTGGCTGATAGGATCAAGGAGAATCCTAAAGCTTTCTTTAGATATGTTAAGAATAGAAGATTGGTTAGGGCAAGATTAGGGCCAGTCAAAGACAGCAGTGGGAAGTTGTGCGTGGAGCCTGAAGAGATTGGAGAGGCACTGAACAAATATTTCTCTTCGGTATTCACGCAGGGAGATGTAAATGTAGTTGTGGAGAACACTGAGGTACAGGGTTGCAAACTGGAAAGTATTGAAGTAGATAGGGAGGATGTGCTAGATATGCTTGAGGGTTTGAAGTTAGATAAGTCCCCTGGGCCGGACGGGATTTACCCTAGGATTCTCTGGGAGGCAAGAGAGGCGATTGCAGAGCCTCTGGCTCTGATCTTCAGGTCGTCGTTGGTTACGGGTATGGTTCCGGAAGACTGGAGGATAGCGAATGTGGTCCCATTGTTCAAGAAGGGGAAAAGAGACCTTCCAGGGAATTATAGGCCAGTGAGTCTTACTTCTGTTGTGGGCAAAGTATTGGAGAGAATTATTCGGGATAGGATTTATAGTTATTTAGAGAGAAATGAATTGATTGGGGATAGTCAGCATGGTTTTGTGAAGGGTAGGTCGTGCCTTACTAACCTTATTGAGTTTTTTGAAAAAGTGACCAAAGAGGTGGATGGGGGTAAGGCAGTTGATGTGGTATATATGGACTTTAGTAAGGCGTTCGATAAGGTGGCCCATGGAAGGCTTCTGCAGAAAATGCAGATGTATGGGATTGAGGGTGATTTAGCTAATTGGATTAGGAATTGGCTAGCTGATAGAAGACAGAGGTGGTGGTTGATGGAAATTATTCATCGTGGAGTTCGGTTACAAGTGGTGTACCTCAGGGATCTGTTTTGGGGCCTCTGCTGTTTGTAATTTTTATAAATGATCTGGATGAGGGTATTGAAGGATGGATTAGTAAATTTGCGGATGACACCAAAGTTGGAGGAGTGGTAGATAGTGAAGAGGGGTGTTATAGTTTGCAGAGAGACTTGGACAAGTTGCAGAGCTGGGCCGAGAGGTGGCAAATGGAGTTTAATGTGGAAAAGTGTGAGGTAATTCACTTTGGCAGGAATAACAAATGTGTAGAGTATAGGGCTAATGGTAGGACTCTTAATAGTGTTGAAGAACAGAGGGATCTTGGTGTATATGTGCATAGATCCCTGAAAGTTGACAATCAAGTCGATAAGGTTGTTAAGAAGGCATACGGAGTCTTAGCTTTTATTGGTAGGGGGATTGAATTTCGCAACGTCATGTTGCAACTGTACAAAATTCTGGTGCGGCTGCACTTGGAGTATTGTGTTCAGTTCTGGTCCCCACATTATAAGAAAGATGTGGAGACATTGGAGAGGATACAGAGAAGGTTTACCAGGATGTTGCCTGGTATGGAGGACAGGTCTTATGAAGAGAGGCTGAGGGATTTGAGGTTGTTTTGTTTAGAAAGAAGGCGGCTAAGAGGAGATCTTATTGAAACATATAAGCTGATTAGAGGTTTAGATAGGGTGGACAGTGATAGCCTTTTTCCTGGGATGGAGAAAGCTAGCACGAGGGAACATAGCTTTAAATTAAGGGGTGCTAATTATAGGACGGATGTCAGAGGTAGGTTCTTTACCCAGAGGGTGGTAAGGGTATGGAATGCCCTGCCCGCTGCAGTTGTAAATGCGCCAAGTTTGGTGGCGTTTAAGAGGTTAGTAGATAAGTTTATGGACGAAAAGGGAATGGTTTAGGTTAGAGGGTCATTGCTTTTTCTTAATTGGTCAGCGCAACATCGAAGGCCGAAGGGCCTGTTCTGCCTGTAATGTTCTATGTTCTATAAAGTGTCCAACTTCACTATCACAGCAGGCTGTCTATTCCACTACCCCAACCAGTGAAGAGTCTACCTTGGACTCCTTCCTATATCTCCCACCTTGAACATTATAGTTATGCTCCCTAGTAACAGCTACATCCACCTGAGAAAATAGTCTCTGCACGTCCACTGTATCAATCCCTCTCATCATCTTATAAACCTCTATTAAGTCGCTTCTCATTCTCTTCCACTTCAAAGAGAAAAGCCGCTCAACCTTTCCTCATAAGATCTACCCTCCATCCTGGTAAATCTCCTCTGCATTCTCTCCAATGCTTCCACATTTTCACATCCTTCTTATAATGAGGTGACCAGAACTGAACACAATATTCCAAATGTGGTCAATTGGTCCTTTACTTCAGCAAGGCGTTCGATAAGATCGCCCATGCAAGATTTCTTGAGAAAGTGAGAGGGCATAGGATCCAAGGGGCTGTTGCTTTGTGGATCCAGAACTGGCTTGCCTGCAGAAAGCAGAGAGTGGCTGTGGATTTGTCTTTTTCTGCATGGAGGTCGGTTACCAGTGGAGTGTCCCCTGGATCTGTTCTCAGACCCTTGCTGTTTGTAATTTTCATAAATGACCTGGATGAGGAAATGGAAGGATGGGTTGGTGAAGGTTTGTAGTGTTGTGGATAATCTGAAGGGATGTCAGAAGTTGCAGCGAGACATAGATAGGATGCAAGACTGGGCGGAGAATTGGCAGATGGACTTCAACGTGGTTAAATGTGTAGTGGTCCATTTTTGCAGGTCCAGTGGGATGAAGGAGTATAATATCAAGGGTAGGACTCTTAGCAGTGTAGAGAATCAGAAGGACCTTGGGCCTCGCTGGTGGAGGATGTGGTCCAGAAGGCGTATGGTGTACTAACCTTCATTAATCGAGGGATTGAGTTTAGGAGTTGGGAGATAATGCTGCAGCTTTATAACACTCTTGTCAGACCCCACTTGAAGTACTGTGTGCAATTCTGGTTGCTTCATTACAAGAAAGATGTGAGAGCTATTGAAAGGCTGCAGAGGAGATTTACAAGGATGTTGCCTGGATTGGGTAGCATGCCTTATGAGAATAGGTTGAGGGATCTCGGTCTTTTCTCTCTCGAGAGACAAAAGATGAGAGATGATCTGATAGAGGTTTATAAGGTGTTGAGAGGTATACATCGTGTGGATTCTCAGAGGCTATTTCCCAGGGTGAAATGGTCGCTATGAGAGGACACGGGAGTGCTGGGGAGTAAGTACAGAGGAGATGTCAGGGTAAGTTTTTCACTCAGAGGGTGATGGGTGCGTGGAATCGGTTGCCGTTGGTGATGGTGGAGGTGAAGTTGTTGGGGTCTCTTAAGAGACTTCTGGATGAGTACATAGGATTTAATGGGATTGAGGGTTATAAATAGGTCTAGTGGGTCTATATGATCAGCACAACTTGTGAGCCGAAGGGCCTTTTTTTTCTATATTGTATGCAACGTCAACATATTTTTGGCTCTGAGAGACATCATAAGGTGTGGTCAAGTTTTGTTAGCCTAGACACAATGTGGGATGTTATAGATGGAGCATGGATAGAGTTGGGCAGGTTAGAAGTTTCTCAGGAGCAAAAGCTGAGCACTCAACACTATTCTTGTGCCACCTAAACCTCATCAACCTAAAGCTCCACACCCACCTCCTGTACTCTCTCCACATCAATCCCCGATCTTAAGGTCAATTTTGATAATATCAGGCAGGAACTTTCAAAAGTTAATTGGGGGAGTCTATGGGAAGGCAAAGGGACACTGGTAAGTGGCATGCTTTCAAAAATGTGTTAACCAGGGTTCATGGTAAACACATCCCTCTTAGAGTGAAGGGCAAGGCTGGCAGAAATAGGGAACCCTGGATGACTCAGGATATTAAGGCTTTGGTCAAGCAGAAGAAAGAGGCACATGACATGCATAGGCAGCTGGGATCAAGCAAATCTCTTGAAGAGTATAGCGGATGTAGGAGTAGAGTTATGAGAGAAATTAAGAGGGCTAATAGGGGACACGAGATTGTTTTGCCAGATAAGGCAAACGAGAATGTACAAATACATAAAGGGCAAAAGAATAACAAGGGAGGGATTACGGCCTCTTAAGGATTAACAAGATAATCTATGTGCAGATTCACAAGAGATGGGTGAGATCCTAATTGAATATTTCTCATCAGTATTTATTGTTGAGGAAAGCAGGGAACTTGGGAAAATAGATAGTGATATCTTGATGAATGTACATATTATGGAGAGGGAGGTGCTGGAAATCTCAATGTGCATCAAGGTAGACAAATCCTCGAGACCTGATGAAGTGTATCCCAGGACACTGTGGGAGGCTAGGGAAGAAATTGCGGATCCCCTAGCCAAGATATTCGAATCATCGATTGTCAAGGTGCCTGAAGATTGGAGAATAGCAAATGTTGTGCCTTTGTTTAAAAAAGGCTGCAGGGAAAAGCTTGGGAACTACAGGCCAGCGAGCCTCACAGCTATGGTGGGTAAATTGTTGGAAGGTATTTTGAGTGACAAGATCTAGAGGCATTTAGAGATGCAAGTACTGATTAGGGACAGTCAACATGGCTTTGTGAGTGGAAAATCATGTCTCATAAATTTAATTGAGTTTTTTTGAAGGGGTAACTGAGAAGATAGATGAGGGCAGTGCAGTTGATGTTATCTACATGGACTTTAGCGAGGTCTTTGACAAGGTACCGCATGGTAGATTCCTGCATAAGGTTAAATCTTACAGGATCCAGGGTGAGGTGTCTAAATGGATACCTAAATGACAGAAGCCAGAGGGTGGTTATACAGGGTTGTTTTCCAACCAGTGTGACCAGTGGTGTGCCTCAAGGATCAGTGTTGGGTCCACTGTTATTTGTCATTTATATTAATGATTTGGATGAGAATATAGAAGGCATGGTTAGTAAGTTTGCAGATGACACCAAAATTGATGGTATACAAAGAACAAAACAGCACGGGAAACAGGCCCTTCGGCCCAGTGAGCCTGCGCTGCCACCCCGATGTTCCCACCTCTACCCATGATCCCTGTCTATGTTTATAGATCTATGGATTAAAAACCAAATTTGAGACAATTTAGGGAGAATTTGTTTTGCCAGTTAGCCTAAGAGCACATCTTTGGGATGTGGGAGGAAACTGGAGCACCTGGAGAAAACCCACGCAAGTATGGGGAGAATGTGCAAACTCCCACAGACACAGGCCCAAATCCATGTATCTGCACAGCACAGCAGAGTTGTTGTGTTGCCCATCAAATGGTTCAGGTCAAGCGTACACTAACGACGTGAAGCACTAGGATACTCTTGAAAAAAAAATCCAAGAGCAGCCCTCTCACGAACCATCGCGTGTATGCCCCTCGTTAGACAACAAGGTGGACCAAAGCACCTGTAGGATAAAAACAAGTACATCAATATCATCATCTATTTACACACTTCCCAGGGACTCCCAAGACTCATGATCCCTATTTTAAATCAGTTTTCTATACCCCTCCATTCCCATTCTGTTCATGTGCCCATCTAAGTATTTCTTAAATAACTCCAGAGTACCTGCCTCCACTACTTTACTTGGCAGCGCATTCCATACCCCCACCACCCTCTGTGGGAAAAAACTCCCTCTAGCATCCAAATTATACCTTACCCCCCCTCACCCGTGACCTCTCGTGCTATTCGAGTCCATCCTAAGAAAAAGCTTAACCCTGTTTACTCTATCTATACCCCTCATAATCTTGTACATAATCTTGTATAGTGGACGGTGAAGAAAGTTATCTCCAATTGCAGCGGGATCTTGATCAATTGGGTAGTTGGGCCGACGAATGGCAGATGGAGTTTAATTTAGATAAATGTGAGGTGGTACATTTTGGTAGTTTGAACCAGGGCAGAACTTACTCAGTTAATGGTAGGGTGTTGGGGAGAGTTACAGAACAAAGAGATCAAAAAGTACATGTTCATAGCTTCTTGAAAATGGAGTCACAGATGGACAGAATGGTAAAGAAGGCATTCGGCATTCTTGGTTCATCGGTCAGAACATTGAATACAAGAGTTAGAATGTGTTGTTGACATTGGTAAGGCCACACTTGGAATACTGTGTGCAATTCTGGTCACCCTATTATAGAAAGGATATTATTAAAGTAGAAAGAGTGCAGAAAAACATTACTAGGATGCTACCGGGACTTGATGGATTAAGTTATAAAGAGAATCTGAATAGACTGGGAATTTTTTCTCTGGAGCGTAGGAGGCTGAGGGGTGACCTTATTAAGCTCTGTAAAAGAAAGAGAGGCACAGATTAGCTAGATAGTCAATATCTTTTCCCGAAAGTTAGGGGAGTCTAAAACTAGAGGACATAAGTTTAAGGTGAGAAGGGAGAGATACAGGAGTGGCCAGAGGAGCAGTTTTATCACACAGAGAGTGGTGAGTGTTTGGAACAAGTTACCAGGAGTAGTAATAGAGACAGGTACAATTTTGTCTTTTAAAAAGCATTTAGATAGTTACATGGGTACGTTGCCAAATGTGGGCAATTGGGACAAGCTTTAGGGTTTTAAAAAAAAGGGCAGCATTGACAAGTTGGGCTGAAGGGCCTGTTTTCATGCTGTAAACATCTATGACTCTATGACTATGTCCTCTCTCATATTTCCCATGTCCATTAGGTTCCCAGCTGTTATTAACACTGAACAAGGCAGATCACTCTGAAACATGGCTTGATATTTATTTGAAGGAAAATTACTGAAAAAAAATCACAGAAGATTGCTGATGAACTTCTAACACAAAAATAAAATATTCATTAAAACAAGAAAAAATGAACTACATTGCACCAAGCTAAAAGATTGGAAAGAATCTCGGTACAAACATGTTTCAAATATTCACTAATCCTTTACCCCAGCAATATCTTTACAATCACATTCCGATTGATGAAACAATTTACAATCTATATGTTACTCGCCAGTGTTCAGGCTAAGTATGAGATGCATATGAATTAACAGGTGAACTATGATCAGGCACACCACAGTCTAAAATACTTGACAGATGTGATCAGAGCAGATTTCATTGATTTCTGAATGACCCGTTTAGACATTTGTCACATAGGGAGCCAACCGCTCTCATGGAAACTTTATGTTTCTCATGAGGATTCCAATCTCCATATTTGAATATCTTGCCTTGGAATATTGTACAAATGTTGTTTCTATGTGGATAGCTAGAACAATGGCCCATTTCTTTTCAATTTCACTTTCCAAGATTCCTTTCCCCTGATCCTTCAAGTGCATTCAAGATTCATCTTCCAAGTCCACTTTCATATCATTGGTTACACCCTCCACAGCACAGAGTTACCACATTTGGCTGTCATCTCAGAACTTCTCGACTTCTCTGTTTCTAGTCTGCAGATCTATCTTTTCAATTAGGACAGCTCTTGGATGTTGATTCATGGGTTGCCTGGTACTTCATGTCGTAAATGAGTGCTTTATGTGTACCATCTGAAGGGCACCATGACAGCTCAGAGACTATCGATGTGGCTGTGCAGACACTTGGAATTGGGCCGGTGTCTGCGGGAGTTTGCGCGTTCTCCCCGTGGTTGCGTGGGTTTTCTCCGGGCACTCCGGTTTCCTCCCACAACCCAAAAATTCGCTCTTAGGCTGATTGGGAAACATATTGTCCCTATAGTGAGAGTCTTCCATATTAGGAATAACCTAATTTTATATTATGATAATGGAATTGCTACTATATAGTTATGACAGCGGCGCGGGCTCGTTGGGCCGAAGGGACTGTTTCCCGTGCTGTGTTGCTCTAAAAAAAAAATTCAGAGCCTATTTTTCTGCTCCTTTTGTTTAACTTTACATCTGGGATTTCTTTCTGATCCTTGTCTTTCTCCTTGCCTGGAATATTCTTCTGAGACCTCTCCCCGTCCCCTTCCTGGACAATAACAAAACTGTATATGTACAACCACTTCCCATCTGACACAAGCATGAAAGGCCCAAGGCTTGCTAAGAACTGAAATTAGAACATAGAACATAGAACACTACAGCACAAACAGGCCCTTCGGCCCACAAGTTGTGCCGAACACATCAAAACCTACCCAGCCATAGACCTATCTATAACCCCCAATCCCATTGGATCCCATATGGGATCCATATTCTTAGCCTCCAACTTTTAATCAAGCTAAGTATTCACATTTCTCATTAACCCGCACACCCCCAATCCTACGTCATGCATACTCATACTCCCATATCTACTCCATACCCCTATGTATCGTCCATAAGGGCTAGTGTACACGATAGCCAGACATCAGGACGTTTTGAAATGGATATATAAAAAATTAACTCTAATGGAGCTGCCATTCAAAAGTCCATGGTAGAAAAACACATTCATTCAAGCCATCAAAAATGTTGCAATAACAAACACTTATTCACGTCAAATGCAGATAATCTTTAATAATCACTTAACACTGTCAATCAAATTGCGAGTATGCCCCATTACTGAGATGTGGTTCTGAAGTTTTGGAAGCTCAGCCAAGTGTTTTCATGGACTGAGCTCTCACAGCAAACCCTCAGGAAAGTAATCATTGGAGTCTATTGAAACTGAAAAGATGATTTTTGTTTTTAAAGCTACACCAGATGGCCTATCAATCAAAACAGTACAGAAGCTGGTGGCTTTTTTTTTGCGAAGTAGAAACTTCTCATTTTTTTTATTTCTAAGGGCTTTGGGCATTTAGATCACTTTAGATTAGTATGTGTGAGATCAGAAGCTCCTTTTTTCAGTAAACTTGAATGCATAAAGGGTACTTTCCCCAGTGAGAAAAAAAATCGTAAGGCATCTTAACACTTGAATAATGGTCAACATACATTTTCAGGATGCCCTATGAACAAAAAACAGCACAGGAAACAGACCCTTCGGCCCTCCAAGCCTGTGCCGCTCATTGGTCCGACTAGACCATTTGTTCGTATCCCTTCATTCCCAGTCTACTGATATGACTATCCAGATAAGTCTTAAACAATCCCAGCGTGTCCGCCTCCATCACCCTACTTGGCAGTGCATTCCAGGCACTCACCACCCTCTGTATAAAAATGATCCCTCTGATATGAGTTAAACATCTCAATAGTTTTGTTCCACATAGGAGGTTATTAGTTGTTTATAATTACAAAATAATAGAATATTTTACCTTTTCTTTCTCCTTGCTCTGTTTTGAAATATAGAATGTATTGTCCGTATGCATGACGTTTTTACCAGCATGTTGCCTGGTATGGAGGGCAGGTCTTATGAAGAGAGGCTGAGGGATTTGAGGTTGTTTTCATTAGAAAGAAGACGACTAAGAGGAGACCTTATTGAAACATATAAGATGATTAGAGGTTTAGATAGGGTGGACAGTGATAGCCTTTTTCCTAGGATGGAGAAAGCTAGCACGAGGGGACATAGCTTTAAATTAAGGGGTGGTAGTTATAGGACGGATGTCAGAGGTAGGTTCTTTACCCAGAGGGTGGTAAGGGTATGGAATGCCCTGCCTGCTGCAGTTGTAGATGCGCCAAGTTTGGTGGTGTTTAAGAGGTTAGTAGATAAGTTTATGGATGAAAAGGGAATGGTTTACATTAAAGGGTCATTGCTTTTTCTTAATTGGTCGGCGCAACATCGAAGGCCGAAGAGCCTGTTCTGCGCTGTAATGTTCTATGTTCTATGTTCTAATAGATTTGGAGGATACATATACCAAGGAAACCATTGAGGCATTGTTTCTAACACCGTAAGTACATGTTTCAGTTCATTGCAAACTGTCGCTGATGTCAGGTACAGTAACAATCTCTTTTACAACCTCCTCTTCCAGTTTCTCTCTAACTTCAGAAGCTATCAAATAGGCCAGATGTAGCATTGCCCTGTCATTTATCTGGGAACCTATGCCTGCAGCTGGGTTTCCTATCCCTTCACTTTGACAATCACTTTTTGTTATTCTTTTTATAGAATGTGGGTGCCACTGGCTTGGTGAATTTTTATTACTCATCTCTGATTGCGCTTAAGAAGGTGGTGATGAGACACCTCTTGAACTGCTGCTTTCTATGTGGTGTAGGTACATATCTAATTAAAGCAATGTTTGTTTACCTTCAAGATCATTAATAGGTTGTTTATTGGAACTCAGCTGAGATATGGTGCTGGTTTTTATCACCAGATACAAAGCAACTTTAACAGGTTAAGTACTGCTGCAATCCCATTAGAATGAGAGGTGCTAATTGCACTTCACTTTTCTAACATGTCTATTCAAAAAATTAGTCAAGAGAACTAAACCAAAAGTGGAAGAAGAGAAACATTGCACATATAAAATCCTGGGGAGGAATTTCCATCCTTAGCAGGGGTTTACAAACGGGCAGTGGCAGATTGACCACCTATTGTGCACCATGTCAGATTAGCAGGGTCACCTATATCAGCCGTTTTATGCCATCCTGAAAAAGTAAAAATTTCAGGTCATGGGGTCAATTGGAGCAGTGTATGAGCGAAGGGGGAAGAATTTGGAAACCTTTTGCAGAATCTGAAAAGGCATGCCCATGTCAACCCACTGGCAGTATTTGTGAAGGTTGATGATACATGGGACTTAGAACTCCCTTCCCAATAACATTACGGGTGTACCTACACCACATAGAAAGCAGCAGTTCAAGAGGTGTCTCATCACCACCTTCTTAAGCGCAATCAGAGATGAGTAATAAATATTCACCAAGCCAGTGGCACCCACATTCTATAAAAAGAATAACAAAAAGTGATTGTCAAAGTGAAGGGATAGGAAACCCAGCTGCAGGCATAGGTTCCCAGATAAACGACAGGGCAATGCTACATCTGGCCTATTTGATAGCTTCTGAAGTTAGAGAGAAACTGGAAGAGGAGGTCGTAAAAGAGATTGTTACTGTACCACTCGTTTGCATATTTTCCATAGGCCAGCAGTGACTATTACAGTTGGAAAAGGTTGAAGGTGGTACGTTCCAGGAATGATTGCAGGGCTAGATCCACTTTTATTCTTGAAAGCAGCATTGTACATAAAAAAATTAAAACTCTTACTCTGAGCTACACCTTTGTCAATAATTGTCCACTCTGAGCAATGCTTATTCTAACAGCTCTGTCAGCAGGATACTTTTTTTTTCAAAAAATATACTTTATTCATAAAAATCTCAAATTAACCATGTAAGTTTATATGTCTTTGAAATGCAAACAGTGCAGAATTAAAACTTCTTTACAGTTCTATTCAAATTACAGTCATAACATTTCAAACTTAGAACTATATACATGCCTCAAAAATTACTGTGTGCCATTATTGCTCAGATTGGTACACAGTTATGCAGGTCGAGGATATTCTGCAGTTCAAGAACAACAACAAAGAACAAAGAGCAACACAGCACGGGAAACAGGCCCTTCGGCCCAACGAGCCCACGCCGCCGTCTTAATGACATATCCTTGACTTTAGGCTATGCCTATTGTTGAAGATTCCCATATAGGGACCAATATAGGGACAATTTGTTACCCAATCAGCCTAAGAGCACATTTTTGGGATGTGGAAGGAAACCGGAGCACCCAGAGGAAACCCACGCAACCACGGGGAGAACGCGCAAACTCCCGCAGACACAGGCCCAAATCCATGTGTCAGCACAGCAACAGCGATAGTCTCTGAGCTGTCATGTTGCCCATCAGATGGTCCAGTTTAAGCATACACTGACGACGTGAAGCACTAGGCAACTCCTGAAGCAACCTCCAAGAGCAGCTCTCGCACAACATGCCGCATGCATGCCCCTTGTTGGTCAACAAGGTGGACCGAATTGCCTGCGGAAACAAATAAGACTTAATTAAACATGCTAAAAAAAACTAAGACATTCCCAAGACGAAACTAAAAGATAGTCTACTACTATTTGGTCCTCCTGATATTCAAACAATCCTGCTATATCCCTCTATCTGCAGACCGCTCATGTGGCTGTCCAAGAGACCCTTAAACAACCCTAGCGTGCCTGCTCCCACCACCTTACTCGGCAGTGCATTCCACACCCCCACTACCCTTTGTGTGAAAAACTGGCCTCTAATATTCGTCTTATACATAGCCCCCCTCACCCTGAGCCCGTGACCCCTCGTTCTATCCATTTCTAATGGTGGAAAAAGCTTACCACCATTTACTCTATCTATACCCCTCATAATCTTATATACCTCTAAAAGATCCCCTCTCAGCCAATGTCTTTCAAGGGAAAACAACCCCAGTGTTTTCAATCTTTCCTCGTAAGACAGCCCTTCCATACCAGGCAGCATCCTGGTACATCTCCTCTGCACTCTCTCCAGGGCCTCTACATCCTTCCTGTAGTACGGCGACCAGAACTGGACGTAGTACTCCAGATGAGGCCTAACCAACGTTCTATACACCTGCAACATCAGACTCCTACTCTTGTATTCTATACCCCTTCCTATGAAGGCTAACATACCATACGCTTTTTTTTACCACATTCTCCACCTGTACTGACACCTTCAGAGACTTGTGAACTTGCACCCCCAGGTCTCTCTGCATCTCTACACTCCAGATAGTTTTACCTTTTATCCTATAACTCCCCTCTACATTATTCCGGCCAAAATGCATCACCTCGCATTTATCCGGATTAAATTCCATTTGCCATCTATCTGCCCAATCTACCAGCCTATCTATGTCCTGTTGTATTGCCAGGCACTGCTCCTCAGTACCCGCCAATCCAATCATCTTAGTGTCATCAGCAAATTTGCTGATCACACCACCTACCCCCTCTTCCAAGTCATTTATATACACCACAAATAGAAGGGGTCCTAGTACAGAGCCCTGTGGCACACCACTAGTGACAGACCTCCAGTTGGAAAAAGAGCCTTCCACTACTACCCACTGTCTCCTCCTCCCAAGCCAGTTCTCAACCCATTTACATACCTGGCCCATGCGCCTTCACCTTTTCTATCAGCCTACCATGAGGGACCTTATCAAACGCCTTACTGAAATCCATATAGATGACATCAACGGCTTGTCCTTCATCAACCATTTTTGTCACCTCTTCAAAAAATTCCACTAGATTCGTAAGGCACGACCTCCCCTTAGTTCCCGGGTTCCCGGGCCCTCGGTCTGCCTCCGTTAAAAGGCCTTACAGTGTGGCCTTTCACCATTGCGGCGGCTGTCCCAAGTTTCAGAGCGTCTCTCAGCACGTAGTCCTGGACCTTGGTATGTGCCAGTCTTCAGCACTCGGTCGAGGACAGTTCTTTCAACTGGAAGATCAGCAAGTATCAGGCGCACCAAAGTGCTTCCTTCACCGAGTTGATGACCTTCCAGCAGCAGTTGATATTCGTCTCGGTGTGCATGCAGGTATACTTTGTGTCAACTTTTGCACATATCTCATTTTATATACTATATTTCATTCACCCATACGCACTACACTGCTTACACCAATCATCACACAACACATATAACATTATCAACCATTGACGAAGGAAAATGCATAAACTGCAGAGTCTGATGTATTTTGCAATGTCCATCCATCCATTTTGATTAACCTATTCATATTCTTCATTAATCCTGTAACTAATCTCCAGAACTTCTCATGCAAAATACCCTGCAACAAAACATGCTCAGTAAATAAATCCTGCCATATGGGGGCACCCTTCTTGTATTCTGATAGTACAGTAAGTTGATTTTCTTAATGAGAAAACTGATCCTTTTCTCCTCAAACTCTACCTTCTTTATCTGTGTAAATAGCCTGCATATTCCATTCTGTCTGAGCAGTACAACACACATCAACTTTTATTCCCATTAGATTTGCAAAATCTAATCTGCAAAATGGGGAGTAGGTACAGAGGAGATATCAGGGTAAGCTTTTCACTCAGAGGGTGGTGGGTGTGTGAAATTGGCTGCTGCTGGTGGCGGTGGAGGCAGATTCAATAGGGTCTTTTAAGAAACTTCTGGATGATTATGTGGGACTTAGTAAGAGTGAGAGTTATAGGTAAGCCTAATAGGTTCAGCGCAACTTGTAGACCAAAGGGCCTGTTTGTGCTATAGTTTTTCTATGTTCTATGTTCTAAAATTCTGCAGGGAGTTGGTTAGCTCAGTCAGCTGGACGTCTGGTTTGTAATGCAGAGCAACAACATGAGTTCAGTTTTTGTACCAGCCGAGGTTATTCATGAAAACTTGCCTTGCCCTTACCTGAGGTGTGGTGAGGACAATAGTGAATTTTTACCTTTTAGACTTGAACATCTTCAGTTATATCTTAATAAATTTCAATTCTTGAGTTCAATTCTTGGGTTCTGTTCTGCAGCACAAAATAAACAGCTACAAGTCAAAAATCAGTGTGAAAAATCAGTTGTCTATGTTGAGGTTACCTGTAACTTGCCATGGGAACGATAGTGTAGTGATAACATTACTGCACTTGGAATGCAAAGTCCCGTATTCATAGTCCAAAGAACTGAGCTGAAATCCCATCATTGGCAGAATTCAATTTATAAATTAGAAATAAAACGCTATTTTCCATAATGATAATCATAAAATTACCAGATTGTAGTGAAGACTAATTTGGTTATAAGACCATAAGACATAGGAGCAGAATTATGGCACTCATTGTGTCTGCTCTACCATTCAATCATGGCTGATACTTTTCTCACCCCTATTCCCCTGTCTTTTTCCCATAACCTCTGATTCCCTTATTAACCCTGGTCTGGCCTCCCTGACCAACTGCAATGTGTTTCATTCATAGCTACAGTCTGAAATAATCTAAAGGAACTCACTCGGGATAGTCAGAAGCTTTCTCACAGGGTGGAAGAATCAATTACTAGGGGGCATAGGTTTAAGGTGCGAAGGGCAAAGTTTAAAGGAGATGTAGAGGCAGATTTTTTTTACAGTCTTTTACTAAGTCCCATGTACTCATCCAGAAGTTTCTTAAAAGACCCTATTGAATCTGCCTCCACCACCACCAGCAGCAGCCAATTTCACACACCCACCACCCTCTGAGTGAAAAACTTACCCTGATATCTCGTCTGTACCTTCTCCCCATTTTGCAGATTAGATTTTGCAAATCTAATGGGAGTAAAAGTTGATGTGTGTTGTACTGCTCGAACAGAATGGAATAATGAAGGCTATTTACACAGATAAAGAAGGTAGAGTTTGAGGAGAAAAGAATCAGTTTTCTCATTAAGAAAGTCAACTTACTGTACTATCAGAGTACAAGGAGGGTGCCCCCATATGGCAGTGGGTACCTGGAACTCGTTGCTGAGGGAGGTAGTGGAAGTGGATGCTGTAGTGACTTTTAAGGGGCGTCTTGACAAGTACATGAATAGGATGGGAATAAAAGGAAATGGTTGCTGGAAGGGTAGGGGGTTTTAGTTGAGTCCGGTAGCATGGTCGGTGCAGGCTTAAAGGGCTGAAGGGCCTGTTCTGTGCTGTAATTTACTTTGTTCTTTGTTCAAGAGAGTTAGACATGGACACCAAATTTGGTCTTACAAGTGGTGCTCACATTTCAAGAAGCCGCCTGCCCATCTGAAATAGGCATAAGGCTGCTGCACCATGTGACTAAAAGAGAAAATGCTGGAAAATCTTAGCAAGTCTGGCATCATCTCTAAGGAGAGAAAAGAGTTGAGATGACCCTTTGTCAAAGCTAAAAGGCATAGAAAGTGGGAAATATTTATACTGCAAAGTGAGGCAATGAAAGGTGAGTCATAGCAATAAAAACCAGGGGAAAAGGCTGTTAGTAGCTGTCCATAGAAAGAATAAAGAGTGTGAATAGCCAAACCTCAAAGAAACTATAAACTGTGACAGATGAAGATGTTGGGGGAAGATGAGACAGTGGTAGAATGTAGAGAAGGGAGAGCAGAGGGGAGAGAAGGTAAGGGAAGAATGATTAAGTGAGGAGAAAGAGGGGGAAATTGAAGAAAGACAATAAAGAAATAAAAGATAGAATAGAATAAAAGCAAAGGGGCCAAAGTGGGGTAGAGCAAGTCATCTAAAGTCGTTGAATTCTTTGTTGAGATCAGATGGTTGAAAAGTGCTAGCTGCAAGTTGAGCTGCTGTTCCTCCAGTTTGTGTTGACCTTCAGTGGAACATTGCAGCAGGCCAAGAACAGATGTGTGGGCATGAGAACACAACTGTGTGTCAAAATGGCAAGCAACCAGAAGGTCAGGATCCTGAATGCACACAGACAGAAGGTGCTCAGCAAAGCAATCACCCAGTCTAGGTTTGGTCTCTCCGATGTAGAGGAGACCACATTGGGAGCAGCAAATGCAGTAGACCAAATTGAAAGAGGTGCAAGTGAAACGCTGCTTAACCTGGAATGAATGTTTTGGATCTTGAATGGTAAGTATAGAAAAATTAAGGGGATAGATTTTATACCTTCTACGATTGTATGGGGAAGGTGCCATGAGTGACAGGAAAGGTTTTGGGTATAATGGAGGAGTGGACTGGGTTATCCTAGAGGGAACGGTCTCTGCAGAATGCTGACAGGGAAGTGAAGGGAAGATGTGTTTGGTGGTGGCATCACGCTGGAGTTGGTGAAAATGGCAGAGGATTATGCTTTACACGCAGATGCGTATTTTCCAGCCTTTTCTGTTGTGGTTTCAGATCCCAGCATCTTCAGTAATTTGCTTTTTGTTTCACCATGCAAATTCCGTACTACCTGAGTTGGAAAACAAACATGAAAAATCCATATTGCAAAGTCGATCCTGGACAGGAGTGAAAGTAATAGGGTAATTGTTATGGGGGACTTTAACTTTACTAATATTGATTGGAATAGCTATAGCTCTAGTACGTTAGAGGGGTCAGGTTTTGTACAAAGTGTGCAGGAAGGGTTTTTGACTCTATGTAGATAGGCCAACTAGAGGTGAGGCTACATTGGATTTGGTGCTGGGCAATGAGCCAGACTAGGTGTTATGCTTGGAAGTTGGTGAACATTTTGGTGATAGTGACCACAATTCGGTTACGTTCACCTTAGTGATGGATAGGGATAGGCATGAAGCTGGGGGCAGTAGTTATAGCTGGGGGAAGGGTAATTATGAGGCCATCAGGAGAGAATTAGGGTGCATAGATTGGACTAGGAAACTACAGGGACTGGGAACATCTGGAATGTGGAGCTTATTCAAGGAGCAGCTGCTGCGAGTCCTTGATAAGTATGTCCCTGTCAGGCAAGGAGGAAATGGTCGAGTAAGAGAACCTTGGTGTACGAAAAAAGTTGATTTGCTGGTTAAAAGGAAAAAGGAGGCTTATGTCAGGATGAGGCTTGAAGGCTCAGTTAGTGCAATGGATAGCTATAGATTAGCCAGGAGGGAGCTAAAGAGTGAGTTGAGGAGAGCTAAAAGGGGACACGAGAAGACTTTGGCTGATAGGATCAAGGAGAATCCTAAAGCTTTCTTTAGATATGTTAAGAATAGAAGATTGATTAGGGCCAGTCATAGACAGCAGTGGGAAGTTGTGCGTGGAGCCTGAAGAGATTGGAGAGGCACTGAACAAATATTTCTCTTCGGTATTCACGCAGGGAGATGTAAATGTAGTTGTGGAGAACACTGGGATACAGGGTTGCAAACTGGAAAGTATTGAAGTAGATAAGGAGGATGTGCTAGATATTCTTGAGGTTTGAAGTTAGATAAGTCCCCTGGGCCGGACGGGATTTACCCTAGGATTCTCTGGGAGGCAAGAGAGGAGATTGCAGAGCCTCTGGCTCTGATCTTCAGGTCGTCGTTGGTTACGGGTATAGTTCCGGAAGACTGGAGGACAGCGAATGTGGTCCCATTGTTCAAGAAGGGGAATAGAGACTTTCCAGGGAATTATAGGCCGGTGAGTCTTACTTCTGTTGTGGGCAAAGTATTGGAGAGAATTATTAGGGATAGGATTTATAGTTATTTAGAGAGGAATGAATTGATTGGGGATAGTCAGCATGGTTTTGTGAAGGGTAGGTCGTGCCTTACTAACCTTATTGAGTTTTTTGAAAAGTGACCAAAGAGGTGGATGGGGGTAAGGCAGTTGATGTGGTATATATGGACTTTAGTAAGGCGTTCGATAAGGTGGCCCATGGAAGGCTTCTGCAGAAAATGCAGATTTATGGGATTGAGGGTGATTTAGCTAATTGGATTAGGAATTGGCTAGCAGATAGAAGACAGAGGGTGGTGGTTGATGGGAGATATTCATCATGGAGTTCGGTTACAAGTGGTGTACCTCAGGGGTCTGTTTTGGGGCCCCTGCTGTTTGTAATTTTTATAAACGATCTGGATGAGGGTATTGAAGGATGGATTAGTAAATTTGCGGATGACACCAAAGTCGGTGGAGTGGTAGATAGTGAAGAGGGGTGTTATAGTTTGCAGAGAGACTTGGACAAGTTGCAGAGCTGGGCCGAGAGGTGGCAAATGGAGTTTAATGTGGAAAAGTGTGAGGTAATGCACTATGGCAGGAATAATAAATGTGTAGAGTATAGGGCTAATGGTAGGATTCTTAATAGTGTTGATGAACAGAGGGATCTTGGTGTATTTGTGCATAGATCCCTGAAAGTAGGCAGTCAAGTCGATAAGGTTTTTAAGAAGGCATACGGAGTCTTAGCTTTTATTGGTAGGGGGATTGAATTTCAGAGCCGCAATGTCATGTTGCAACTGTACAAAACTCTAGTGCGGCCGCACTTGGAGTATTGTGTGCAGTTCTGGTCCCCACATTATAAGAAAGATGTGGAGGCATTGGAGAGGTACAGAGGAGGTTTACCAGGATGTTGCCTGGTATGGAGGGCAGGTCCTATGAAGAGAGGCTGAGGGATTTGAGGTTGTTTTCGTTAGAAAGGAGGAGGCTAAGAGGGGACCTGATCGAAACATATAAGATGATTAGAGGTTTAGATAGGGTGGACAGTGATAGCCTTTTTCCTAGGATGGAGAAAGCTAGCACGAGGGGACACAGCTTTAAATTAAGGGGTGATAGTTATAGGACGGATATCAGAGGTAGGTTCTTTACCCAGAGGGTGGTTAGGGAGTGGAATGCCCTGCCTGCGGCAGTTGTAGATGCGCCAAGTTTGGTGGCGTTTAAGAGGTTAGTTGATAAGTTTATGGAAGAGAAGGGAATGGTTTAGTTTGGAGGGTCATTGCTTTTTTTTCATAATTGGTCGGTGCAACATCAAAGGCCGAAGGGCCTGTTCTGCGCTGTAATGTTCTATATGCAAGATGTGGCTGTGCTGTGCAAGTTCTGTAGCCTAGTCCTTAAAAGGATTGCTGCACAAAAGTAATTCAAACCACTTCTTTACCACCTTTCACTATACATATTTCCTCCAGAAGCTTCTTATCCACAGGTGCAGATGACATGAGAACTGATTAGAATTCATCAGGTTCAAACTGATTGACTCACTGCTTCCATTATTAAAGAAGGCTCAGTACTGGATTTGGTTCAGTTTCAGACTGGATCGAATAGCATATAGAGCAATCTCTGTGCTCAATTTGTCACAATCCAATCTTTCCTGCTTGGGTTATTAGAGGAAGTATTTTTTCTGTTACTTTTAATGGTTTATAAAGCCCAATATATCCACCATGATTGCTGCCAACTCCCGCTCCAATAACATTGTCTGTGGAGACTTTTATAGTCCCTAGATCACATTCCTAGAAAACACTTGCTGTCTTGTAGTGTTCTCTTAACCATTCTTACCTTTAGCCCAGTCCCATTATTGTACTGTTACTTTTCTATTGTACTGATGTTTTTATGGTGATTGCTGTGTTCAGTATTCTCCATTACTCCAAGTATGCAATTTGGCATACATTTCCTATCTTCTTGCTGAGTAAATCAAGACTCACTGATTGGTCAAACTAATGTTATGATCCCCGTGGAGATCAACAAACATAGGTTTCTTAAATTATTCCCTCCATCAATAGCTTTTCCACTCAAAATTTATTTACTGGTTAATAAGTAACCAATCAAACCATGTCTTCTCAAGTCAAAGAGTAAGCTTCAGACTTCCATCCCTCCAGAACCTTTACGTTTTTCCTATTCTGGCCTCTTTTACATCCCCAGTTTTCATTTTCCTATATTGATATCCATGCCTTCAGCCGCCTAGACTTTAAACTCAGGAGCTCTCCATCTCTCTTGACTCACTTAAGGCATTCTTTAGATTTTTTCTTTTCTTAAGCTTTTGGTCACTAGTTCTAATCTTGCCTAAGGTAGCTTGATGTCAAAATTCAGTTGGTAACTTTGCTTTAAAGCATCTTAGGATGGTTTATTGTGTTACTGGTTTGTACAAACACAAAATATTCTCTAATTCATCTCCTTTTTCTTCTATCATCCTTTCCACTTCAGCCTATTCACAACATCCACTTGCTGCTCCCTTGGCCCAATTCCCATTAAACTACTGACAATCCAACTTTTCTTCATGGCCCTATGTTAGCAATATTGTTAAGGACTTCCTTTCCACAGATGTTGTCCTTCCTTCCTTCAGATCTCCACTCTGTTTAAGAAAATGCTTGGCCTCATCATTCTTGCAAACTACCATCTCCACAGTTCTTGAACATACAATTACCTCTTAAATTCCTGGCCAGTTTCCTGGAACTCCATTTTTGAATCCTCCAATCAGATCTTCATTCCTGTTCTTTCCACAAGCTTTTCCTGTGACTGAAACAAAGAGAAATTATCCCTCATCCTTCGAGACCTGCCAACAGCCTCTGACATGGTCGACCATACCATCTTCTTCCAATTCCTCTCTACTGCCTAGTTTAATAGAAAATAAAGAAATGGCAGAAGAGATGAACAGATATTTTCCAAACATTTAAAAATCAAGACGTGAAAGGGAGACAGGAACTTCAAACAATCATCATCATCGCAGAAAAGGTATTAGATTTAAGAGATGAGAGGTTCCCAGAAACTGATGATCTGTACCCAAGGGTCTTAAGATAAGTACCTGCAGAGAAGGCATAGGTTGGATATAGTCTTCCAAAATCTTTACATTTTGGAAAAATCCCAGGGAATGGAAAATAGTAAATGTGATATTTTTATTTAACGAAGGAGAGAGCAAGCAGGCAAAAAACGTTAGAACATCGAACATTACAGCGCAGTACACGCCCTTCGGCCCTCGATGTTACGCTGACCAGTGGAACCAATCTACTGACCCTCTAACCTAAACTGTTCCAACGTTACTCGTATGCCTATCCACTGACCATTTAAACGCCCTTAAAGTTGGTGAGTCCACAACTGTTATCCTCACGTCTCTCAGGGGATTTGCCAGAATCCATTATTAAGGAGGTTATAGGGGTTACTTCGAAAATAAAATCAGTTCAGACAAGTCAACATGATTTTGTGAAAGGGAAATTGTGTTTAATTAAATTTATCAAAATTCTTTGAGGCATTAACAGGCAAGGCATGGATGTGGTGCAACTGGATTTCCAAAAGGCATCTGATAAGGTGCCACATCAAAGGTTGCTACACAAAATATTAGGTCAGAGTATCAAGGTAATGTTTAGCATGGATAAATTTGATTTGATTTAATTCATTATTGATATGTATTAGTATCCAGTAAAAAGTATTGTTTCTTTCATGCTATACAAACAAAGCATACCGTTCATAGAGAAGGAAACGAGAGAGTGCAGAATTTAGTGTTAAAATTCATAGCTAGGGTGTAGAGAGAGATCAACTTAATACAAGCTAAAATGAATTTAAAAGTCTGATGGAAGCAGGGAAAGAAGCTGCTCTTGAGTCAGTTGGTGTGTGTTCCCAGAATTTTATATAGAACATAGAACATTACAGCGCAGTACAGGCCCTTTGGCCCTCGATGTTGTGCCGGCCAGTGGACCCTCTAACCTAAACTATTCCAATATCATCCATATGCCTATCCACCGAACATTTGAATGCCCCCAAATTAGGCGAGTCCACAACTGCTGCAGGCAGGGCATTCCACGCTCTCACCACCCTCTGTGTAAAGAACCTGCCTCTGACATCCGTCCTATAACTACCACCTCTTAATTTAAAGTTATGTCCCATCGTGTTGGTCATCACCATCTGAGGAAAAAGGCTCTCACTATCCACCCTATCCAGTCCTTTGATCATCTTATACGCCTCAATTAGGTCACCGCATAACCTTCTTCTCTCTAATGAAAATAACCTCAGGTCCCTCAGCCTTTCCTCATAAGGCCTCCCCACCATACCAGGCAACATCCTGGTAAACCTCCTCTGCACCCTTTCCAATGCTTCCACATCTTTCTTATAATGCGGCGACCACAACTGTACGCAATACTCCAAGTGCGGCCGCACCAGAGTTTTGTACAGTTGTAACATAACCTCACAGCTCCTAAATTCAATCCCTCTACCAATAAAAGCTAATACACCGTACGCCTTCTTAACAACTTTATCAACCTGGGTGCCAACTTTCAAAGAGCTATGTACTTGTACCCCAAGATCCCTCTGCTCGACAACACTATTAAGTTTTAAAAAACTTTAACAATCACTAAACACTAACAAACACTAAAAAGTTTTTTTTTAAACTTTTTAAACTTGTAAACCCGGAATGTGTTGCAAAGCACCTTGGGTAGTGTAGTTTTTTTTTTCAACCTCACTATAAATTGGGGTGGTGTGGAATCCCGATACTCTACACAAGTAGAGTATCCCAACCCCACCTCCTCCTCTAACCTAAAAAAGAGAGAGAGGAGCTCTGAGAAGGAGCAGGTAAGTTTGTTTCTGTGTGAGCTGTAAGGTCCTTGGCTCACAGGGCCTAAGCAAAAAGGGGAGGCAAGATAAGTTTTTTTTAATCTTACTTTTTTTTCCTCTGGGTTACTAAAAAGGGGCAAGCATGGGTGTGAGGCCAGCATGTTGTTGCCAGTGTAACATGTGGGAGGTCTTGGAGGCTCCTGATCTCCCAGATGTCCATACCTGTGATCGCTGTGTGGAGCTGCAATCCCTACGGGACCAGGTAAAAGAACTGAAAATGCAGCTTGAGGACCTTCGACTCATTAGGAAGAATGAGGAGATTATTGATAGGAGCTACAGACAAGTAGTCACACCAGGGCAAAGGGAAGAAGGCACATGGGTAACTATTAGGAAGGGGAAACCTCAGGTGATGGAGAGTACATCGGTGGATGTCCCCCTTCAAAATAAGTACTCTTGCCTGAGTACTACTGTGGGGTACAGCTCATCCAAGGGAGGCAGCGGTGGCCAGCTCCCTGGAGCTGAACAAAAACAAAAACCTAAAAAACAGAGCAAAAAGGCAGTGCTTGTAGGGGACTCCCTAGTGAGGGGGGCGGACAGGCGTTTTTGTGGACGCAGACGGGAGTCGCGGATGGTGGTATGTCTCCCTGGAGCTGGGATTCGGGATGTCTCTGGACGCGTCCCGGACATCCTGAAAGGGGAGGGTGAAGAACTGGAAGTTGTAGTGCATATAGGTACTACTGACATAGGCAGGAAGAGGGAAGTGGACATGAAAAGGGATTATAGGGAACTAGGTAGGCAGCTGAGAAAGAGGAAAGCGAAGGTAGTAATCTCAGGATTGTTGCCTGTGCCTCGGGAGAGTGAGAGCAGGAATAGTATGAGGTGGAGGTTGAATACGTGGCTGAGGGACTGGAGCAGGGGGCAGGGATTCCGGTTCCTGTATCATTGGGACCTCTTTAGGGACAGGTGTGACCTGTACAGCAAAGACGGGTGGCACCTGAATCCCATGGGGACTAATATCTTGGCGGGAAGACTAGCTAGGGCTACTGGGGGGACTTTAAACTAGAAAGGTTAGAGGGAGGGAATAGTGATGTGGAGACTGGGAGCAAGGAAGTTAGCTCCCAGGTAGGGAAGGACTCTAGGCAGGATGAGAGGCAGGTTAGACGAGTGGGGGAGAAGGGAAATGTCCAGTCTGAGGGGCTGAGGTGTGTCTATTTTAATGCCAGGAGTGTAGTAAATAAGGTGGATGAACTTAGGGCGTGGATTGCTGCTTGGATTGTGATGTGGTGGCCATTACAGAGACTTGGATGTCTCAGGGACAGGACTGGGTACTACAGGTCCTGGGATTCAAATCCTTCAGGAAGGACAGGGAGGGAGGCAAAAGAGGTGGTGGAGTGGCACTGTTGATCAGGGACAGTGTCATGGCTGCAGAGAAGGTGGATACCGAAGAGGGAATGTCTACGGAGTCTCTGTGGGTGGAAGTTAGGAATAGCAAAGGGTCGGTGACATTGCTGGGTGTATTCTATAGGCCGCCCAATAGTGACAGGGAGGTTGAGGTGCAGATAGGGAAAGAGATACTGGAGAGATGTAGAAATAACAGAGTTGTTGTGATGGGAGACTTCAATTTCCCAAACATCGACTGGAATATCCCAAGTGTAAGGGGTTTGGATGGGTAGGAGTTTGTTAGGTGTGTTCAGGAGGGTTTCCTGACACAGCACGTGGACAAGCCTACGAGAGGAGAGGCTGTACTGGACCTGGTACTAGCTAATGAACCAGGACAGGTGATGGATCTCTCGGTAGGAGAGCATCTTGGGGATGGAGATCATAATTCTATCTCCTTCACCCTTGCATTGGAAAAGGATAGGATCAGGCAGGCTAGGAAGGTGTTTGTCTGGAATAAGGGGAAATATGAAGACATCAGGCAGATGTTGGGGCGAATAAACTGGAAGGAGGTGTTCTTGGGGAAAAGCACAGAAGGAAGGTGGCAGATATTCAAGGAATGCTTGTCTGGAGCTCTGCACGACAACGTTCCGGTGAGACAAAGAGGTTTTGGTAGGTCGAGGGAACCGTGGTGCACGAAGGCTGTGGTGAACCTAGTCAGGAAGAAAAGAAAGGTGTATAAAAGGTTCAAAGAGCTAGGAGATGTTGGGGATCTAGAGAAGTATAAGGCTTATAGAAGAGAGCTTAAAAAGGAAATTAGGAGAGCCAGAAGGGGTCATGAGAAGGACTTGGCTGGTAGGGTTAAGGAGAATCCCAAGGCCTTCTACAAATATGTGAAAAGTAAAAGGATGGGAAGAGAAGGGATAGGACCTATAAAAGGTGAAGGGGGAAAAGTCTGTATGGGTCCGGAAGAAATGGCAGAGGTGCTTAATGAGTACTTTGCCTCAGTATTCACGGTGGAAAGTGATCTCGGAGGATGCACTACAAGTTTGCGGCAGACTGAAAAGATTGAGTATGTAGATATTAAGGAAGCGGATGTGTTAGAACTTTTAAATGCTATCAAGATAGACAAGTCTCCGGGACCAGATGGGATGTACCCCAGGTTATTGTGGGAGGTGAGGGATGTCATTGCAGAGCCCCTGGCGATGATCTTTGCGTCGTCGATGGAGACGGGAGAGGTTCCGGAGGATTGGAGGATTGCGGATGTGGTCCCTATTTTCAAGAAAGGGAACAGGGATAGTCCTGGAAATTACCGACCGGTGAGTCTGACCTCAGTGGTTGGTAAGCTGATGGAGAGGCTTCTGAGGGACAAGATTTACGAGCATTTGGAGAAGTTTAGGTTGATTAGAAATAGTCAGCATGGTTTTGTAAAAGGCAGGTCGTGCCTTACGAGCTTAATTGAGTTCTTCGAAAATGTGACTGAACACATTGACGAAGGAAGAGCAGTGGACGTGGTGTACATGGACTTCAGCAAGGCATTTGACAAGGTCCCCCATGCAAGACTTCTTGAGAAGGTGAGAGGGCCATGGGATCCAAGGGGCTTTGGCCTTGTGGATCCAGAACTGGCTTGCCTGCAGAAGGCAGAGGGTGGTTGTGGATGGCTCTTTTTCTGCATGGAGGTCGGTCACCAGTGGAGTGCCCCAGGGATCTGTTCTAGGACCCTTGCTGTTTGTCATTTTCATAAATGACCTGGATGAGGAAGTGGAGGGATGGGTGAGTAAGTTCGCCGATGACACGAAGGTCGGTGGTGTTGTGGATGGTCTGGAGGGATGTCAGAAGTTGCAGCATGACATCGACAGGATGCAAGACTGGGCGGAGAAGTGGCAGATGGACTTCAACGCGGATAAATGTGTTGTGGTCCATTTTGGCAGATCCAACGGGATGAACGAGTACACTATCAAAGGTAGGAGTCTTAGCTGTGTGGAAGAGCAGAGGGATCTTGGGGTCCGGGTCCATAAGACTCTCAAATCGGCCTCCCAGGTGGAGGATGTGGTTAAGAAAGCTTATGGTGTACTGGCCTTCATTCATCGAGGGATTGAGTTCAGGAGTCAGGAGGTAATGCTGCAGCTTTATAGGACCCTTGTCAGACCACACTTGGAGTACTGTGCGCAGTTCTGGTCGCCTCACTATAGGAAGGACGTGGAAGCTATTGAAAGGGTGCAGAGGAGATTTACAAGGATGTTGCCTGGATTGGGAGGCATGCCTTATGAAGACAGGTTGAGGGAGCTGGGACTGTTCTCCCTGGAGAGACGAAGGTTGAGAGGCGACCTGATAGAGGTTTACAAGATGTTGAGAGGATTAGATAGGGTGGATTCTCAGAGACTATTTCCCAGGGCTGAAATGGTTGCGACGAGAGGGCACAGACTTAAGGTGCAGGGAAGCAAGTACAGAGGGGATGCTAGGGGAAAGTTTTTCACTCAGAGGGTGGTGAGTGAATGGAATCGGCTGCCGTCGGTGGTGGTCGAGGCGAACCCGCTGGGGTCTTTTAAAAGACTTCTGGATGAGTATATGGGATCCAATGGGATTGGGGGTTATAGATAGGTCTATGGCTGGGTAGGTTTTGATGTGTTCGGCACAACTTGTGGGCCAAAGGGCCTGTTCGTGCTGTAGTGTTCTATGTTCTATGTTCTATTAAGGGTCCTTCCATTAGCTCTATATTTCATATGCCTGTTATTCCTACCAAAGTGAATCACCTCACACTTATCCGTATTGAATTCCATTTGCCACCTCACGGCCCAGCTCTGCAACCTATCTATGTCCCTCTGCAAACTGT